>CACVKI010145921.1:83142-97975 GCA_902732785.1 Trichogramma evanescens
AAACAAACAAAATGGCGGTAGAACAACGAAAAAATGAATGAAAACTTCTAGAATTTTTACCCAAAAACGAAGGACTTGAGAAAAAAGTGGATTTTTTTACTTCATTTTCTCCAATCGGAACCCCACTAACTTTTAGTTTGGGTATCGAGGACGCGATATTTGCACGAATTCCGTGAGATTTCAAATGGGTTCCATTTGTATAATCGAAAAATAAAAAATTTTTTTTGTTCAAAATCATGTTTTTTTGGATAAAATCAACCATAACTTTTGACCTGATCATTTTTTCGAAAATCTGAGCTCAGATTTTTAAAGGGCATTAAATTTTACATAAGAACAGGCTACTCGTATATTTTTTTGACCCCATTTTCATAAAAAATACAGCGACCGAAATGAGTGTCAAAAAAACGTCCTCTTGGGACTTAATGGGTTAACTAGAGGTTGCGTCTGTGACCAAATGTCCATCAAACAAAAATCTCCAATTTTTTTTATTTGTTTTTGTTCAATTCGTTTATTGGTCTTTGTAACATGCATAACAGCCTCAACTCGAATTAATACTCATTTCAAGAGTAAAATTATAGAATGTTTGTCGTATGCTTGATTTTCTCAACTTTAATTTTTAGTTGTATTTTCGCCATAGCGTTTCAACCCTTTCTTAATAATTCACCTTCACTAATTGAACCACGCGTTTCGAGTGCGATATCTATTGATGAATTAATAAATCTATTTTTTAGCGAGGCTGGCCGGCGTCTCAGGGGCTGTAAATGCTTAGTATGGTCACTATTTTCCATACTTTTTGGATTATCGCTTTCACCCCTCAAAAAGTTCAATCGAGCCTATAGAAAAATAAAGTAAAAACCCTAAAATTCACAAAAAAGGCTTTCCTTTGCGAATCTTGGTTTGTACTAGAATCAATTCGACAAGTTAAAATTAGTTGTTCTACCTTATTCTGAAAAACCTATTTCCACAATTCAAAAATTTTCTTCTCCATCTCTCTAATCTTTCTTTTTTCAATCTGTTTTGTTTCTTTACATTTTTTTCATTTTTCAAATAAAAATTTTCAACAATTAACAGTATAGCGATAAAAATATCAAAGATAAATTCAATTCATGGATTAAAAAAAACGAAATCATCAAAGTTAATGCTCAACGAAAATCATCGAGTGCTCTTCCCATACATTTGAGGAAAAAATTCTCTCTTATAAAAAATATATCTGATGATTCGGCTACCGTCAAGTGCGTAGCGAAGGAAATAAAATTGCGAGCAAACAATCTCAAGAAAATCTGACACTACACCGAGAACTGCGGCAATATTTTTCTATCGAATTAAGCGCGAGGCTCTCGATGCGTGAAATATTGAGCTCATAAGCTACGAGCCGAGGTCAAAGCATCCTCATTCACGTTCTCTAAGTCTCTCTCTCTCTCTCTCGCTCTCGTAATATATAGACGCAGGGCAGTTATAGAAAGTCCATAACATAAAGTTTGCGGTCTGCGCGCCACGCCTTACGTGATGCGGAATCATCGGATCGGATTTGCGAGCGATCTGTGTGTAGCGAGAGAAAAACGGCAGCAGCGATAGCCGGCACGGTCCATCGTCTCGTTATACTAAATGCTCGGACGTGAAAAAGCATCGCGTAAGTAGCGATGAATGCGATTATAATGATTCTGACATGGTCCGGTACTGCACACAGAGTACACATGCATTGCACAGACACATTTCTCACGAAGCTAATCTCGATGAGATTTGTTTGTTATCGTTTCTCATCGTCGAACGCCTTGGCGCTCGATCGAGTCGTGCAATTTTTAACGCAATTCATCACACAACAAACACACACAACCGTTACGTGGGCTTTCATATCTCTCACTCTATGAGCAATGCTATGTACTTTGTATAACAAAGCTCCTGACCCCGAACGTCGAAACGGCGAAATGCACGCCATGCTCGGACTTGATTTAAACATTCTCTCTTTAATCTGATTCGTTTTGAAGGAAAGTGATAAAATTATGCGCTTCAAAACTTGATCGCGCATAAAAAATTTAGATGTTGAGAGGGAGAGAGAGGAGGGAAGGAAGGGCTACTTTGCTCTTCACGTTTTCGCAGCTCTTATCGGACTGAGAGATCGCAAATTCCAGTCTCTCTCTCTCTCTCTCTCTCTTACTCTCGGTTATACGGATGAACACTGCCGAGCATATAGCTCTATTGCGCGTGTATAAGAGCCCGGTGGTACCTATATAGTCTCGGCACGCGAAGATGCCCGCGAGGGTATCACAATGCCCCTCTTTTTGCGTGCTCGCAGCTTGTCGCAGTTGCGTTGGTTACCGCCTCGCCTCGCCGAGAGAGAGTCCCCGTGACTTGTATCCGATTTTCAGCTGATGTATGCTGTAATTAATGTCACCCTAAATCTCCAAACTCCACCGTCAATGATGTTATTTATTTCCAATGTCGTGGCTTTTTTATGACACCAAAGTGATTTGAGACCACGAGCACATTTTTTTCAAATTTATTTTGGTTTAAAAAAGGTGAAAAATAGAGACTTGCAAAATTTAAGAAAAATAGGTTTATATTTAATTTTAACATTATGGTACGTGATTATCAATTATTTTTGCTACATTGAACTTATTTCGCGTGTTCCAAAATCCAGTCGACGAACTCGGGAACGCGAGTGTAAACTCCCGGATAGGTGGTACTGGCGCAGTAAGGATCTTTGATGGACCAGGACACGATACCGGTTAATTTTCCATTGACCATGAGTGGACCGCCGGAATCACCCTGTGCAAATCGTTGCACAAGTTATAACACATAGTTTTTTCAAGATTGTTACGAGAAAAATCTCTCGATTATAATACTCACGTTGCACTGTCCTTTCCTCATGGTAGGATCGTTGGCGCAGATCTGAGTAGGGAATATTTCTTCGTGTTCTTGTATCATTACTTTTTTACAGTAGGCTTGGTCGGCGATGCGAATAGTGGCTTTTTGCAGTGTATTCGGTAGGCCTTGAATTTCCTTTGGTAAAAAGAATATTGGTTACGATTTAATATCAATCATATAGTTAAAAGATTTAGACAATACTTACGCCTCCGCGTCCTCCCCAGCCTGATACGGTTGCTTTTGAGTTGGCCAGAATTTTCGTATGCAGTTCAGGTAAGGGCACGGGTTGCACGCGAGCAGAAAACACGAAAGGCTTCGTTACCTGTATGGTTAGTTAGATCGTGCATATTATTGAAAAAAATACAATCAAAAATTTTTGAAATTATAATTGATCGCGGCACTGACCTTAATTAGTGCAACGTCATTTTTCAGACTTTTAAAGGGATTAAATCCTTTATGAACTATAACTTTCTCAACTTTGTGGGTTTGGTAAGGCTTATCCAAATAAATACTTCCAACCTCGACTCTCATCTTTTTTGAATCTTCATCGTTTTGTCTACTGAAACGTATTACATACACAATCAATGAAAAAGTTAATGTAATAATGAAAATTGGTCGTCAACATTTTCGTTCAAACCACCTACCCATAGACGCAATGTGCTGCTGTGACAACGTAATTTTCATTCAAAACTGATCCACCACAAAAATGTCTCGATTTACCCGAACTTAAATCCCTTAACGACACCTTTCATAAAAAAAATTATTGCAATCTTACGATCGAAATGATAGTTTTATGGAGCTCACGTTCGTGTGTTTCTTACCTGGAATGGAATTTCGCCGAGCTTCGCATCGGTCCCGTTGACGATTCTGGTTACATAAAAACTTCTGACCTGCGAAACGGTCAACAGACACAAAGCGCACACGAGTAGCCACTTCATATTTACGCGACGAAACTCTTTTGCAAACTGGCTGCTCGGTAGGCTCGTCGTCTCGAAGTAATATTTATTTAGTTCGAATGCAAAAGCGACATTTCGATCGAGCTCGAGATTAGATAGTGATGTACAACCGGACACACATTCGATACAGACGATGAGAGATTAAGGATCTTGAGAATCACTATTATCAATTTGATTGATGCTTGTTTATCTCGTCGCCCAAAACAATGCAAGCAAAATGAAAACATTATTCTACAATAATTGGCGCCTTTGGAATCATTAAACACGTTCGACGCAGAATCACGTTTCGTAAGCAGTCTTCCAAAAATCAATTTTATTATCGAAATATTGTAAATCAAACGATTCTAAACAGTTACGTAAAAAGTAATAATTGAAATGTGGCACAATTGTTGAAATTGATTGTGCATACTTGTAAATAAATCAGTGTTATCATCGAGTTGTGACCCTGTTACGTATCGTCGACGAGTTTAAAAATGGCCAACGTTTTATGCAAATCATTGCTTATAAAAATAAAGAGAGGCAAAATTTAATCAATCGCAGCATCGCCAGACACACTCACTGCAAATTTCGCTCTGAGATCTATACGGTGAGTATATCGTATACCTGTAGTATCTATTATTAAGATAGGCATTGTGCTTGCGCGTAGTAAACACAAAAAAAAATGTCTAGATGTATGCGGGACGTGCGTGGTAGCGAGCTATAGCCTACCCACGGTGCGTAACTAACTGAGCGTGCAGCGTGAACAATTCCCTCTCTCGAGCTCTTCTTTTTTGGCCTGTCCTGCGCTGCCTCGCGCGGTATATAGCGCGCGGTGGTCTCCAAAATGTGCATCAGCAGCAGCCTCGGCGCGCGTAATCCTGCGGTAAAAGATGTTTTGAGAGATGGATTCGCCACGCGCTTAAGTCAACAGGCAGCAGAAACAGACAGCGCGCGCGGCCTCTTGAACGAAACAACGCACGTGAGCGTATCTGTAGCCCTTACCCGAGCGATGCCCGCAGGACTGTACGTATGTGCGGCAGGATATTTTTCCAAGCATTAATTGATACAGCAGCGATTGTGCATTGACGATTTTTCCCTTTGGCTGTATGTAAGCGCGTATGTGCGTGTGTAGTTTTTTTTTTCGGGGCAATACACGTGGGAGACTTTTTGATAGAATGAAAGGATTTGCGGTCCTTGGACGTACACACATGCCGATTCTCGGAGAGATCGAGAGGTGATCCATATTATAGATCGCATGTACTTGGACAATGGACGCGCTTAGTGCTCACTGTCAATGGAATGCACCGATCGCGTTAGATTAAGTTGTCTACCGACAGCCTCTATTCAGGACAATATTGGATATTCTTCTTCGTCTTTTCTGCTACATCTTCCGTGTCTTCTTCTTTTTTTACCTGAAAATGTATGTATGCTGTAAAATAGGGATCTTTCAAGAGGATATATGTGTGATGCAAGCAAACGTAACCAATCGATCGACACAGATTTGGCCGAAGGCTTCATCGCGAATTGTTATATTTATCTGCAGCCAATAAAGCCCATCGAAAAATCAAGTACATTTTTTCACATGCTTTCTAGGCCTATCTTATTTATTTGGTTTTTCACTTTATCCCATGTGTCGCTTGGTATCAACTGCGGTAGTTTGCATCCAATGTGTAGCGCAAGAGAAATACACGGATTATACATCTCAGAAACTTGATATCACGCGGCAAGACGAGTCTATAAACTACAACCTAAGCTACTGCGTATATATACGAGCCAACGCGTACACGTGCATGCTCGCTATTCGTCGCCAAGTTAGGTCATCTTCTAAGATAATTAGGTAATTAGGATAAGACAGCTGCGGCGGCGAGAAGCGGAGCCTGGATTGGCTCGTCGACTGAGAGAGCTGGAGAAGCTCGAGCGCGCCGAGCTGCGCAGGGCATATACGTGCATGCGGCGTATAGTACAGTCGAGTTACCGGTCGAATAAACACACATCCACACTATAACTACGGCTAGACTGCGCACGTATGTGCGTATGTGTAGACGTTATATACGTATATACACACGCATGCTGATGCTGCTGCGGCCTGAGCGCGCCGAGAGATTGCACTCGAGTGAGTGCCGAGATGAGGAGGAGACGCTCAGGGGATATCTTGCTCGTGGGCCCGTGCAATTAAACTAGTAATTCCAAACTTACAGCCTCTGCACTATTGCAACTCTCTCTCTCTCTTCTTGGAACCTTGGCAAGTGAGAGAGAGAACGTGCACATCAGAGTGTAATGGCGTGGCAGTTTAATTGCATTATGCATGGTACGAGTTAGCGAGCGACGTGTTCTATCTTAACAAAATGGATTATAGCTTCCGGCTTCTTGTCTCTCTCCCTCTCTCCCTCTCTCTCTCTCTCTCTTTCCTTCAATATGCAAGTGTGTGTATATCGTATGGGTACGTATGCAGTGCTACCCGCTGCCTAGACGAAGCATCACATGACCTGTAAGACGATGCTTCGATTGTCTTTAGGAAATTTCCCGAGAATATGTGTCTCGGGCTCCGAGCTCTGGCGCATATTCCTACGCGCACTTTGGCTTTTAGTTAGATTGCTTGTTAATTGAGCGAATACGTCTCGCGTGTGCCCGCGCCCGTCGTGTATGTAGCTGTGCGCCAGAATTACACTGTGGTCGAGATTTCAGCTTTCGAATTTTATTAGAATTACCATTGGCCAATTAATAGAGAATAGAGAAAGAGCGATAGGGAAAAATTGAGCTCGAGGAGCTTTTGTAATACTTTGAGCGAGCTTTATTTGTGCATGAGGCATATCATGCAGAAGAGTTCTTACAAAAAAGTATTATTACTTCTTAAAGGTCGCATGAATTAATAGAAAAGTTTCTCTTGAGTTTCAGTTTTTTAGAAAAATTCATTTGGCGGCGAGCTTCCAATTTAACCACTAGATGGCATTATCGATTCCAAACGTGAAACAATGAAGTTTGGTCCATATATACCGGTAAACTCGACCGTGTACAAATCTCCTTCCGCATTTATCACACGTTTGTTGTTATAAAATTCATTGTCAGTGAACGCATCTCGGCCCAAAAATACTAAAATCCTACTACCTGCCTATTTCTTGACTGCAATAAGATTAGAATCTAGTGGACTAGTTGAAAACCAAAGTATCGGGGCAAACTATAGACATTTAAACGATATCGCAGCGCCTCTATGCTTGCGTACTTGTCCGTAAGAATCTAGGCAGATTAGTGAAACGTCAATTCACTCATCTACCTAAGTTTTTTTAAGAAAATACATTAGGAGTATAAAGGCGTTGCGGTATCGTTTAGTTTCCAATAGAGTTTACGCAAAGAAACCGAAACCCACAGAGTAAAGTTTTCTAGTCAATCAAGTTCGGTGCAAGTGCATCTACTAAATTTTTTGAAAAAAAATTTTTCAACAATAATTGGTAGTAAATTCAACGTTTATCACTTACTACATTATGTATTACATTTTACTAAAAAAAGTATCTTTAACAGCTTTCTTATCTCAGTGCAAACATTTTAGGAAAACTATATGTTAGTTTAATAAATAATGTTTAATTTTGGATAAAAGTCATATAAAAAATTTTATATGTTAGACTTTCTGTATTATAAAAATATTATTGTCATTAGTTTTAGGTCTTTATCAGTCTACTTTTTAAATTTGTTTTTAATAGAAATAATTCCTGATTCAAATTGAAAATCAAAGTTTAATTGAAAGAGCGAGTGAGTAGATCCGTGAAAAATATGTTGAAATTAAATTTTAAAGAAACTCAATATTAATTCAACGCGAATAGGTGTTAATTCGATTTTTAAAATATTAATGTCATATTATAAGATCAAATATTCTATTCTTATTATGAATTCTAAGACTTATTATGAATTTTTATGATTGAAAATACTATTTAATCAATTTATTTTTCCATTCAACAATCATAAAAAAGATGAGCTCGGGTATCTAACCCGGAACTTTGAACCGAATCATTTTGAATTAGCCGAGATTAAACGTGATACAACTGAGTTTGAGAATACGCTATGTTCCTTTTTTTATCTTAAAAAGTGCATTGATTTTGCGATTGAAAAACGTTTCGATGACGAATCCAATATCGATTCAATGATAAGCTTCAAATGACTCAAGCTCATTAAAATTATCACAGATAATCCGCAAAAACGATTAACTGACGTAAGGACAACACGTAGTTTTACTTTCACTCGTTCATACGTCAAAAAATGTCCATTAATGAAAAAAGACTGATTGGCTTTGAAACTCTTAATTCGTGGTGAAACATTTGTTTTAAGGCTTGTTTAATTATTTCGATTGCCCGAGGCTCACTAAAAATCACAATATATGTCCTACGTGCACGTTTGACTTATGGTATTTTTTCAAAATTCAAGATTTACGCGATGTCGTCTCGTCGATTGCAGTTTTTTTTCAAGTACGAGGTTTACATTTACGTATTGAATGTGCCACACTTAAAATATCTCTAATATATTCACGTTAAGATATTACTGTAGCCTTATTACGGGAAATTACTGCTATACATGCGTGCATATTTTCTCGACGGCCTTGCACAGGTATATTATCTCATAATACATCGGATAAAAAAACATATTATAAGAAAGATAAAGTGATTTCCTTAAGTATTACCAGGTTCTATTAGAGATTGAAAGCTATTAAAATGAAATTCGATTTTTAAGAATAGTTAATCATTTGCTACTATAAAGAAAAGTTTTTATTTGATAGTAATTTCGATAATATTTGGCAAAATCACGTTGGCCACCTGATTTGAGGTGATTTCGTATTATTTATAGCATAAACTTTTCGGTCAATAAAAATATTCCTTACAAAAAATGCTAGTATAAAATTTTTTACGGGAAATATTATTTATTCTTTGATCTAATATGAAAATTTTTACGCAATAATTTTTCGAATATTGCTGCAATCGAAATAAAAAATATCATTTTTCAATGAAAAAAGATACTTATGTATTGTAAAGATATTAATATAATATGGAAAGAGTCATAAAATGTTGTTTGAGATGCTTAAAATTTTTGATTGACGATGTTCAGCCAAAAATTGTTGATGAATATTTTTTGCATTGCCACCAATTTGGACAATCTTGATACTTTTCCATATCCACATTTTAAAAATTCAAGCCGGTTGAACTAGTTTTTTCACCGAAAACCATTTGAATTTCGTAGTACATCGTTGTCATTTTAGAGTCATCAAATAAATGAAGATTTTGGTAAGGATTAGTAAATCAATCGTAGGGATTATTTAGTTGATCGAACCATTTATTATAATCCTAATAAACCATATCTACGAAAAAAAATTGAGTATATGATAGTATACATTGATATACGAGAACATAGTCGCGCTGACGCTAGATGGCGCAGAACTAAAATAATAATTCCCTCAAAAGAAGCAGGTAAGTTTAGCATATAAGTATTTGGTCGGTGTTAGAAAACCACTAATAATAAATAGTCGGTTTTTTTCTATTCATACAGTCGAAATCATAGCCTTGCGATGCAAGGTTTTTGAATAATAAAAGTATTGATAGTAACGATGATTAGAAATGTGATTTCTTCGTTTGTTGGTAGCATACTATGTACTGGGGTTTAAGTAAATTTAAGCATCTTTATGACGATCTTAATGTGACAATATTGTCATTAACCCTGGGGGGTGAACGGATAAATAAAAAAATAGACAAGTCTATTAAGTTGCCATAATTATTTATTAACTGGAAAAGCCTGTATGGCAAAGGTGAATATGCAGCTTCAAAACTGAGTTACTGGACTCTTTTCCACTCAATCCAAAAGCGTGCAGCAACATTCAAGAATACCTAAGCAAATTTTGCCGAGACGCGATTGGGGATGACCGCATACGTTTTTGTTGATGCCGCAGCTCTTACACTTTTTGGGATAGCATTGCTCGTATGACGGTGGATGCTCGTACGGCGGCGGTGGTTCGTTGATGATGGAATTGTAGGACGGCGGCAGGTCTACTGGATGTCTGTTGCTGGGGCGGGTTGGAGTTCGGGTGGGACGCCTTCTCGTAGACCTCAAGGCGTTTGCGCTCACGATAAACGCGATGCACAGTATCGCTAGTAAAGTCCGAAATTTCATCTGAAATGTAACGATCGTTTGATCATTTATACCTATTCTTCTTCTGCTAATAATTATATTGACGCTGATAAGGATCACTTACTTTGGTTAGTCTAGCTTCCAAAAGGATGTATTCAACGACAGCTAAAACGTTGATTGAATGCTGGATTTTTCCTAAATACAGCTACGAGTCGACTAGTTTTTAATAAAACATTATACGCGAATCACGTCCGATTGTAAAATTTTATCATTCACTCACGACATGGTTCTTAACAGAATTTTTATTGAAATCCATTTGTATAAAAATAGTATAATGTGCATTTCATTACTTGAAGAAATATTTTTTATTCATTTTTTTTCTTATGAAAAATTGTTGAAACTTCGAGTTATGGAAAAAATTATTTATATATAAAAAAGTTACATATTTATTTCGATCATATTATGATAGATCACAAAATGAAATTAAAATAAACTACGTACTCTTAAAGTGTAATATAAAAAAGTAAAAACTATTCCAATCTGGAATTTCGAATCGCTTAGCCGGAAATAAAATTATTTTAAAATCCAAAAATTTATTTAGAAAGCTGCAGTGATCCGAATAATTTGAAAAAATTCAAGGTTTTTTGCATCGTTGAAGTGTTCCATCATGAGTTTTTTCAGATTTTTAGAGGCATCCTTTTGTATGTTCATCGATAGATCTGCAAATATAATTCATATAATACATTTATCATAACAGGCGATTTAACCGGAAACAGCTAACAGTTTAATAGTTGACCTTTTTTATTTGACTGCAGTGCGAAATCGTTGAATGCAGACGTACTTAACGTGTCGTCGTACGACAGAAAAGAAGTTAGCGTGTCTTGAGCGAAAGGAAGCACAATACTACTAAGGCGTTCGTAACTATCGCCTCTTTTTCATTCTCTCTCTTTTACTTTTCGCATGTGCATGTACGTAGCATCCACCCTCTCGGCAACCCTCAACTCGGTATGAGCTAGCTCAAGAGAGCGGACGAGAGAGAGAGAGAGAGAGAGAGAGAGAGTCTCTCATTAGTCGGTATTCGGCCCGAGGCAACGAATGCTGCACCACCGCTACATATATATGCAGCGTAAGTTTAATTTGTGGCGAGTCCGTATCACATACACGCGCGCGCGCACACACACACACGCACACGCATGCAAGTGCATCTCGCACACCGACTGCATATTCGATCTTGCGAGTATACGTGCTACAATGCACATTGTGCATAAACACAAAATAGCCCTGGCAGCGGCAGCAGTGGTAGCAGCTAGAGAGGGTCCATATAGTGCTGCCGCTGCTGCGCTGCCAGTGAGAGGAGAGAGAATATTTATCTATGCACCGATCATCTATGAATAACGTATTTAGATGCTTGGTTGGATCGTCGAGAGAAATATTTGTTCATATATTATATTCGCGAGGCCATTTCACAGGCCGACATGTGATTTTATTATATGTGCGCTCAACTGATTTTCCGGGAAAATATTATACTGATCTTTCTCTAATTCGGTACGCTCATCAAATCATGTATTTTATTGAATTCATTGAATTAACGTTTTTAAGCTATAAATTTTATAAATGTCAATAAATAAATGGAGAATAAATGAATATCCTTATCAATCAACACTCAGATATAAATATAAATATTTTTTATATGACAGATTTTATCGAAATATGAGAGTACGCATCTGGCTTTGAATAACGTTTAGCAAGCTTTGATGATAGACACTCATTGATTAGGCATCAACATGTGAAAAAATTTATTTCCAATTCATATAAGGAAATTAATTAATTATTGATTTTGATATGAAACATTTTTAAAGAGTGCTTATCTGTAATCATCTAAATATTGTGTTCAAAATCAAAACAATTGAACACTTTCAAAGTAATTTACTAGACTCGATTTTTAGCTTATCGGATAGAAATAAAAAAATAATAAAATATTTTTTTCTACATTAAAAATACATATTTAAATAAAATAGCTTAAAGCTACAAAATACTGGGATGTACAGTTGCCAAACACCTGCGTTTTTTATTCTTACTTAACGGTGGTCCATTATACATTAAATCATGTTTAAAATGTTGTATTTTTTCACAAGATATTTATATTAAATTCTGTGAATCAGAGTCATTTCGTATATCGACAATCAGGAAAATTAAAATTTTATCATACATAATCATCTTAGATATTGATTACAAATATGCGTCATCTTTTCTTTTATTGATAAATTGTCACGTGAGCAAATACAATTGAAAATTGGATTGAAAAATTATAGTCGATGAAATAATTAGATATGGAAAACGTATTTGTTACAATATTCATTATTAACACACGTAGTGGAAAACATATTTTTTAAATTACCAGCATCGAGATCGTAGGAATCATAAAAAATTCTTCGCATGCTGAAAATAGTGCTTTTTCTCCTATTTTATCACTTACATGTTTAAATAAAATATAATCATATTTGTGTAAATACTGTCTTAAATATATACATTAGTGTAAAAAGAAAAAATATATACATAGGAACAGAACTAAATCGAGCCAAAAGTTTGAAGCTTTTTCCGGAGGGAGACAAGAGAGACGTGAGTAGAGCCGCAGGCAGCGAATCAACGCGTGAACAACTAGCTAGCACTCGCACCCACAGATCAACGCAGGGAACCGCAGTGGGTGATGCTGATGACGATGCTGAGACGATCTCTTTTTTTCTTTCTTTCTCTGAGGCTTGCCCCATACGCATAGATAGCCTTTTTTTAAACATTTCCAATACGTTAAGTCACGCCATCACAGTCACCAAGTATGCATCGTTCTCACTGTCGCAGCAAATGAAATTGTGCCTATAGCTTCTGTGTGCTTAGTCCGAAAATGAAAACAGTGGGCACTCGTAGAAAAAAGTCTGAACATCTAATTTGTATACTTTGAAAATTTCAAAAGGGTGAGTGCCGAAAGGCTATTAGCACAGTGAAAGTTATGATAACATCAATCGGTAATATCTTCGGCACGTATTTTGAAAAAAAGAAGCACAAAAGTGTACTTTTCCTTGAGAACTCAACTTCGTCGATAGAGATGAATTCAAAACTGGTATAAATCGTGAAATTCGAAATTCCTGATGAGTGCAATGTGCACTATGTATACCGAGCATGTGTAAGAGAGAAATAGAGAAAGATTAGAAAAGTAAAAGAGCGACACGAGAATGAATAACAAGAAATACATGCATATTCTATGTAGTAAAGCGACAAAGAGAAAAGATAGAGTGGATAGTAGATGGTATACACACATACAGTAGTATATATAGCAGCGTCAACGATGGAAAAATGAAAGAGATAAAAGGAGAAGGTGGGGTAAATGCAGAGAAGGTATGTACATATTCTTTCTTTCTTTCTGCGTGTATATATACTCCCGTGTCTACGTATATATATGTGTACGTATTTTAGAGGAGGGGATTTGGAGTAGAGAAAGAGAGAAAACAGCCTAAGGCGGGGTTTACAGCTCTCTCCTCTCTTCAGGCTTACGAATCTGGTCGCGCGTGCGATCGTCTATATGTGAGCGTATATATAGTTCTTGCATATACACACGCTTACTCACACATTTGAAGCAACGTGCATACATGCAAATAAATACTTACATACCAATGTCGCCTGAACACTATGTGTAAGAAATCAGGTGAGTTTCAAGAGTATGCAATTATTTATGCTCGATACTTTGCATAAAAATACACATTCATGTGCTGTGCTATGAGCTCATTAAATTATTTTTAAATAATATTTCACATTATGTTGGTTTGCTCGGATCACAAACACGATTATCCGAAATCACGTAACTATTCGTGCACCAACGATCTAGGAATAGAAGAGGAAGTTTGGACAATTGAACAGAAAAAATTTTAATAAAAACGTTTACCTCTATCATGACATGAAAATATGCTGATCGATCAAGCTAATCATTTTTTATTTTTTATTCCAATTTTACTTATAATTTTACGTCAGCGAATACTTGGAAGTATTCTTACTTGTCACCTTTCTAGTTAGAATGTGATACAGTAATATAGTAATTACCTTCCATTACAGAACAAGTATAGTAGGTTTTAAGTTGATAATTGGTACTTGTATGATATAGACTAAGCTCATACACGCTCGAATCTAATTTCATATTATCACTTACACTTACATAAATAACAAATACTTCAATGTCTAAAATATGTGTTTGATTTTATAAGTGAAAGTATAATCTTAAAGAAGCATAGCATATACTTAAATAAATGTTAATAATTTGCATTGTTAATAACTGAATAGTAGTAAGTAAATAATTACAGAAGTACAGAAAAATACTGCATGCAAAAGTGTAGTCATACTGTAAAAACCATTATCCGTTCAAGTTGACAACCATGAGGGCTAATGCACCATTGAATTTCTGACTACTGATACTTACTGACTTAGAGTCGATATTTAAATTTAGGCTCATATAAATAAAAACCGCTGCCAATTTATTGGCAAAGAGCTTCCTCATAAAAAATTATATTAATGAAAGGGTTTGGTTATTAAAGGGAAAATTCGTATTTCATTTTTGAATTTTTTTTGTTGACATTTGTTTTTCTTAGCCAAAAGGCCGAGAAGACATACATACGGACATTTGTTGAGAATTCAATGTAGTTTACAAAGATGTAAACCAAATTGTCCTACGAGGTCTGGTTCAAAATCTCATTTTCGAGCCTATCACAGAGCTTCCTCGATGAGGAAGCAAAAGTACAACTTTTCATTTTCAGTCGTTAACTTTCATAATATTCGGTGAATCTCGATTTTTTCGGTCGTAAATTAAAGCTTGACTGCTCTGCTTTCATTGTACCGAAAAAAAGTATAAAAATTCCTTCATTTATACATTAAAAAAATCGAAAAAAAAT
>CACVKI010145923.1:1993-17098 GCA_902732785.1 Trichogramma evanescens
TTTTTCGGCTTTTCTTTTGGTATACAAAAGAAGGAAAACTTTCCATTTAGGGAATGGGCTTTGCATCTTGTTTCATAACACCTCAACACCATTTTGATGTGAAACATCTATATTCGCGTTTGGTATGATTTTATTTTATGATTGCAGATTGATCGAAAAAAAACGAAATCAAATCTCAAATATCGCTAAAACGATCACGGACACGCGCAACTCGGTGTTAACAGCAGCCGCTAGCAGCGAGTAAGACTCCGAAATAACCGAAATTTCAACAATTTTTTTTACTTTAACAAAGGTGAAATGGAAAAATCCGCTTCGATAGATGAAAAGATGAAGTCTTCCTCTATATCGACATATTTTTTATATATTTTTAGAGCATCTCATTTATTTGTAATTTGCAGTCAAACTAATCGACTTAACATATAAAGTATATGGAAACTCGGTTTGCTGTGCCTACAGGCAAATCAGCTGTTCGAGCGAAGCGGTTAGTGACGGTCTCTAAAAACAGCCTATAAGTATGACGTCACGGTTATGCGGACCAATCAAAATCGTTTGTGGAGTTCAAAATAATATTCAATTTTTTAAAATTTTTATTCTCGTATTAAAAATTACCTGACAGTTCAAAATTGTTTATTTTTTACTCCCACGTTCCTTGATACGTATATTTTAATATAACGTAATTATTTCAATGAATTTTTTTTCATGCAAATACCCTATTGTTTAAAAAATTACACTAACTAGGCTATGTGGTTAGCTCGATGATGCCTACGAAGAAAATTCCATTTTTAAAACAGCTGCATTTTAGTTTTTTAATATAAGAAGTAGCCCGCTTTTTTAGATCTAGTCATTACAAGTTTTTGGAAGAGTTTGAATTACGAATCGAATGAGTGATTTTTTTCGCGGCATTTTGAAAAAAAGAGAATTTCTTCGCTACAGGAATTTGTCTGGATTTAAAAAAGAGATAGTCTTCATAAGCACCGTCGAGCTGTTCTGGTTTGCATATTTCGACGATGCTTACGAAGACTATCTCCATTTTAAAAACAGACAATCTCGCTGTAGCGAAGAAATTCTCTTTTTTTCAAAAAATCTCTGTATCGATTCGTTATGCAAACTTTTCCAAAAACTTCTAATGACTAGATCTAACAAATAGAGGTAACTCTTACATCAGAAAACCATTATGCTGGAGTTTAAAAAAAAAAAATTTTCCAAGCACCGTCGATTCATTCATCATAAAAAATATTTCCGAGCTGGTCTATGTGGATTAATATTTTGATTTTCATTTGCTTGCATTTTTAAACATTTTTAAAATTTTACATAAAATTTTTTCTAATAATTTTTCATAATTGAGTTTTTAATGTTTTGAATTTAGCACCCAGCGGCCATCTTGAATTCTTTCACCATCGGGTCGTCGGACGCATTCTAATATGCGCATCTCGCCGAGGTCTCTAACCTCAAAATTTATGTCTAAATTATCCGAGTATATTAGAACACGTGACGACGCCGCAGGGGAAACATCGCAAAGAAAGATTGCATCGACCAAAACAAGTGATTCTCGAGAATAGAGTAAATTGTATTAATTATAAGTGATACTGTATTTTCGTGCGTGTGTGTATAAAGATGGGCGACGACGATTACAACAAATTTTTGATTGATTTTTCCAATTTCGATTGCTTCAATGAAAGCTTCGATTCCGAAGCAGGCCATGAAAAATTAGAAAGATTGAAGAGCATGCGAGAACAAGTCAATTGGGAGATTAAAACAGAACGACATGAATTTTACAGGCAACTTCGCGGCTTAATTAAAGATTGGAAGGGCCAACTTCCAGATCTCCGAGAAATCTTTGGACGGGAAGAAATTGAGTGGTTGCTCAGCGTGGACGTCGATTCTACCGAGTTTATCAGGTTTGTGATAAGGACAGGATACAAAGACGAGCCCGACCTCGATGATGATGGCAAGCCACTGTTGCGTCGCGTCACACCACTACATAATGCAGTTAGACGCATCCACTACCCCAGACGTCTCAGATTCTTGGTTCGTGCGCTTTTTATAATTTATGACAGATTTGATGTCAACTACACCACCGAGTCTGGCCTGACTCATTTTCATGTGGCCTGCATCACTGGCCTCGAACACATTGTCAAAAAATTCTTCAAGTTCGGGCAGGATAATAAGTGCCTCGTGCAAAAAACAGGTTTCTCGCCGCTACACTTGGCTTTGTACAACGACCACAAGAAGGTAGCTAAATGGCTGTTGAGCCGTGTTAACGAGGCGGGCTCGACTTCTTTGCATCTTCCTTGCCATAGACCCGATAACGACTCGGCGAATGTGTTATTTGAGTCGAGTAACAAAAAAAATCAGCTGGTGCACATCAATGCTCAGGACAAGTTTGGTAATACACCATTGTACTGGATTCTGCTCAAAGGCAACAAGAAGATGGTTATATGGCTGCTGAGAAGAGGCGCCGATCCGAATTTGCCTGACAAGAATGGAAAGACTCCTCTGCACGTGATATGTGAAAGATTTATTGAGACGTGGCCAATGACAGACATGAGATATGAGGTCATGTTTGCGGATTTTGCAAATTCTTTGAACTCTTCGAGGAGGGCGGTGTTATACATAGAAAATAATGACTTAATGAAACTGTTTTTACAAATAATCGACGAAATGCATCTGACATTGAAATTGGATGCCGTGGACAGCAGAGGTGAAACACCATTTCATTATGCTCTGAAATCTCAAAATACACTAATTATCGAAGTGCTACTGCGAAGAGGCGTGGATCCGAATTGGGCTGACAAGGATGGATTTACTGCTCTGCACCTTATTTGTAGGTCAGAAGATTTAATGGTCCACTTTGTGGAGACATTCTTCCAGATCAACGACGAGATTCAGCAGACGGTGCAGGTCAATGCCGTGGACAACGAAGGTGAAACACCATTACATTATGCTGTGATCAGAGGTAAAAAACAAACTGCCGAAGTTCTGCTGCGTAGAGGCGCGGATCCGACTTTGGTTACCCCAGATGGCTCGTCACTTCTGCATTTTGCTTGTCGGGGACTATATT
This sequence comes from Trichogramma evanescens, assembly GCA_902732785.1. Lineage (NCBI taxonomy): Eukaryota > Metazoa > Arthropoda > Insecta > Hymenoptera > Trichogrammatidae > Trichogramma > Trichogramma evanescens. Next base: position 5,055 of record CACVKI010145923.1, read on the forward strand.
ACGCTGAATTGGAGGATATACTCTTCAACGATGATATGCAGCAGATGGTACACATCGATGCAAAGGACAAATTGGGCAATACACCATTGCACTTGGCTGCAGCCAATCCCTCAGATACGCGGGCAATAGAAATTCTGTTGAGAAGGGGCGCCAATCCGAACATAGCTAACGCAGAGGGATTGACCCCGCTGCATATTATTTGTAGCAGATTATTCGATAATGACACAATAAAGATATTTTTCAAAATTACCGACGATATGCAGCAGGTGGTGCAGGTCGATGCCCGAGATAAGTTGGGCCGGACACCGCTTCAATGCGCTGTGGCGAGCCTTTGGCCAAATACTGTCCGTGTTCTCTTGGATCGTGGTGCTAATCTGTCTGTCTTCGTTTTTCCCACTATAGAGCATTTTGACGAGAAATTTGGCAATAAATATACCTACTGGCATATATTGAAATTAGCATCTGGTGCTCTAGCAGTCGTGGAATGTCTTGAGAATGGAGGATATGATCTGAATCGAAGCGACACCTTGAGAATCATTGAATTTTTCATCAAGTACGGATTGTTCGAAAAGTCGTCGGATTTTGAAAAATCTTTGTACAGTGACGAAGAGTTCACGAGCACAGCAAAAGAGATAACGATCATTCCTCATCTATCGCTTTACGATCTAATCCAGTTACGTCCCGAAGAAGAGGAAAAACTGCTCACATACATGGACTACTTCAAGATCGAGCCATATCGCAACTTGCATCTAATCCCCAAAAAATATCTCGATATGTGCTTGGCGCACCTATGCGAAAAAATGTCAAGAGGATATTTTCAAAGGTTAGCACTGGATCCTTTACGGGAGTTGACGCAGGACCGGCTACCAATTCTCTGCTACGAAGAAATCATCGAGAAGCTGAAAAACGAGGATTTGTTCAGAATATGCCAGGCAGCAGAATTCCTGGCAAAAGAAAAGGAAGTCAAAACATGTGAAACCGTTCACAAAGGTATTTTGTCTTTTTTTTCATGTATATTTTTACCCTTTAAATAATAATTTTGATCATTTTTCTGAACTTACCTTTTTCTTTTTTTCAGGCAAAGAAGTTGAGAAATTATAAATTTGTCACCTCTATTTCCAATCGTGAACTATTTTGTTACTGTGCAAGATTTATATTGTGAAACAATGTAACATTTTAAGATATGGAAATAAAATTAATAAAATTAATTGTATATATGAGTCATTTCGCGCGAGCGGCCTTATTAAGCCAAACTGTTCAGTGTACATACGTATATAATTTGGAATTTGGTGCTTCAGTTTTACAATTTTGTGGGTAAAAATGTTTCGACAGCTGTCATAGTAATTTTAGACAGTTCAATAAAGCTGAATATTTAAAGAAGTATTAGTTACGTGCATAATATTGTCCACGAGGCGGGAGATGGCAATGTGGCCCATGAATCATGTGGAATATCCTATAGTTTTACATTTAATTTCAAATGGATGACTCTAGTTTAAGAAGAATACAATCCTACCGTTGGCTGGTATGCTAATCGCACCAAGTTCTCTTATCGTGTGGTTGCATCAAAAGGTTGCTGGAGCGAACGTAAAAATAAACATCTCCACTTGCATTTCCTACAATTTAAACAAACATTTTTTTTAAAATATTCATAGGGATATATTGATGCTAATTTTTTAAAATGCATTCTATAAAATTGTTTTAAAGCGCGTTGTGCACGTTACCTGCACGATAACCAAATGTACTCATTCTCTTAAAATTAAAAAATGGATTGCACTTTTTCCAACAATTAAATCTCGTAAAAGACAAAATGGAATCATTCTTAAAATATGATTTAATTAACAATTCTTAACTTATAAAAAAATGATGAACCAAATAAAAGTGAAGCATTAACGTTCTAAATGACAACATTTTGCTGCGATTATTTCCCTGTTATCGGCTACATAAAAAAGTTAGTTTGAACATATTCCCGACCTAAAATTGTCTCTTTTTTCAGAATCGGACGTCAAAATTGGATATAAAGATATGACCGATTTTTATATAAAAAGTATTAACATTTTTTCTGATTTTATTTCGTAGTAATCTTGTGAAGTAACGACTTCTAAAAATAATAAAACTGTGTGTTGATATGATGAGTAGTTAAAATTGAAATGACGCGCCGGTCAGCTGGCTTATGCGCGCGCACTGCAGATGCTTTAGCAGCATGAAAAGTGTATATGTTTGGAAGTCATGTGAACGTGTGGCTTGTGGAGCACGAGCGCGGTCACGACACGGCGACCGACGATATAGCAGTCGCTAAAATATTTTAGTGTATGTATACACTGTAGACTCAGCAACGCTTCTCACGTTAAAATTAGGTTAAAAATAATTCAGTGTTGTCAATTTTTTATAATTTGTGTATGTGCATCAATGAATATACCAAAGTAGACCTAAAAATAATCAATTGAACGTCTATTAGTGAGTGTACGTGTATTTAAAAACAGCAATTTTTGCCAATTCGTTCGACAATCGATCATCAATTACTGACTGAAAATTGTTTGGACTGAACAATTCAAGAATGGATGAGATCGAGCAACTAGAGCATTTGTCGCTCGTTTCTAAAATTTGCACCGAGTTGGAAAACCATTTAGGTTTGAATGAGAAAGATCTAGCCGAGTTTATTATACATCTGGCCGAGAAAAATAACACTTTTGAAAGCTTCAGAAAGGCACTACTAGAAAATGGCGCCGAATTTTCCGACTCTTTTGTTGCAAATTTATTGCGTATTATACAGCATATGAAGCCAAAGAAATCAACCTCAACTAGCAGCGAAGGTAATAGTAAAAAAGATGTTTTGTCACGTAAATTTCCTGGTCTTGCTCTACCCAATGAAGTTGTCAAAGCAGAAGAACAAAATGTCGATGATGTCGTCGATGAGATGATGTTAATGCTTGATCCTGATCACAAAAATGCCCCGGAAAAAATAAAGCGTGAGAAGGATAATGATGAGGATAGAAGTCGAGACCATGACGGACATAAAAGTAGAAGGGACAGAGATCGAGATCAAAGACGAGGTAGAAGCCGTTCGAATGATCGCCAAAATCGTGGAAGCAGTCGTTCGCGCTATCGTAAACATCATGGACGGAGTCGTTCGCGCGATCGCAAACATCGCGATCGTAGCCGATCCAGAGACCGAAAACATCGTGATCGTAGCCGATCCAAAGATCGAAAACACCGTGATCGTAGCCGATCAAACGATCGGAGTTACGGTAATAACAGCAGAAGATTCGACGACAGAAAACATCGAAGTCGCAGTCGCTCCCACGATCGTAAATATCTCGATAGAAAGCATCGCCCTGATGATAGAAACAGTAGCAATCGTCGAGAAACTGGTCGAGATGCGAATCCAACGGCTGCGTTAACTAGAATTAACGACGATGAAAAGAGATTGCGAAATCCGGATAGGCCAATATCGGTCATTGAGTTCGAAACTAACAACGATGAAGATGAAACTTACTCAAAGAAAAGAGTGCAGAGACTTTCCTCGCCAGAAAAGTGGGAAATAAAACAAATGTTAGCCGCTTCATGCATAGATAAAAGCGAGTTACCTGATTTTGACACGGAAACTGGAATTTTACCAAGAGAAGATAATGACGATGAAGATGTTGAAATTGAATTAGTAGAAGATGAACCACCATTTTTACATGGCCATGGGCGCGCGCTTGGTGATTTGAGCCCTGTTCGTATTGTCAAAAATCCAGATGGATCATTGGCACAAGCTGCTATGATGCAAAGTGCTTTAGCTAAAGAACGTAGGGAACAAAAGATGTTGCAAAAAGAACAAGAGGCTGAAGCAACTCCAGCTGGAATGAATAAGAATTGGATTGATCCTCTTCCATCTGCAGAAAATCAAACTACCACTAGTAGTATGCGAGGAGGGATGGGTATTCAATTGCAAGATGTTCCAGAATGGAAAAAACATGTGATTGGTGGTAAGAAAAGCTCATTTGGTAAAAAAACGAATCTCAGTCTCATTGAGCAACGTCAAAGCTTACCCATTTACAAGCTCAAGGATGATCTTATCAAAGCGGTTACAGAGAATCAAATTCTCATTGTTATTGGTGAGACTGGTTCTGGTAAAACAACTCAAATCACCCAATATCTTGCAGAAATTGGTTTTACTGCTAGGGGAAAAATAGGATGTACTCAGCCCAGAAGAATTTCAGCCACATCAGTTGCTAACAGAGTAGCTGAAGAATTTGGTTGTAGATTGGGCCAAGAAGTTGGTTACACTATTCGTTTTGAAGATTGTACTGGCCCTGAAACTGTAATCAAGTACATGACAGATGGTATGTTGTTACGAGAATGCCTCATGGATTTAGATCTCAAATCATATTCTGTTATTATGATTGACGAAGCGCATGAGCGCACAATACATACAGATGTGTTGTTTGGTCTTCTCAAAGGGGCAGTTGGTCGTAGGCCTGATCTAAAACTAATTGTTACCAGTGCCACTTTAGATGCTGTCAAGTTTTCGTCATACTTTTTTGAAGCACCAATTTTCACTATTCCAGGTCGTACATTTGAAGTAGAGATAATGTATACAAAAGAGCCTGAAACAGATTACTTGGATGCATCATTGATCACTGTTATGCAAATACATTTAAGAGAACCCCCAGGAGATATTTTACTGTTCTTAACTGGTCAAGAAGAAATTGACACCGCTTGTGAAATTCTTTATGAGAGAATGAAATCTCTTGGGCCAGATGTTCCTGAATTAATTATTTTGCCAGTTTATTCTGCTCTTCCATCTGAGATGCAAACTAGAATTTTTGAGCCAGCACCTCCAGGCTCACGTAAAGTTGTTATAGCCACAAATATTGCAGAAACTAGTTTAACAATTGATGGTATTTACTATGTCGTGGATCCAGGATTTGTAAAACAAAAAGTTTATAACTCTAAAACTGGAATGGATAGTTTGATTGTAACACCTATTAGTCAAGCTGCTGCGAACCAACGTAGTGGACGTGCTGGACGCACAGGACCAGGTAAATGTTATAGATTATATACGGAAAGAGCTTACAGAGATGAAATGCTGCCAACACCTGTACCAGAAATTCAGAGAACCAATCTAGCAACTACAGTTTTACAACTAAAGACTATGGGCATAAATGATTTACTTCATTTTGATTTTATGGATGCTCCACCAGTAGAATCTCTTATAATGGCTCTTGAATCTTTGCATAGTCTTAGTGCTTTGGATGATGAAGGATTACTCACTAGATTAGGAAGAAGAATGGCCGAGTTCCCTCTGGAACCTAATTTATCAAAAATGTTGATAATGAGTGTACATTTGAAATGTTCTGATGAAATTCTTACAATAGTCAGTATGTTGTCAGTGCAAAATGTATTTTATCGTCCAAAAGACAAACAAGCAATTGCTGATCAAAAAAAAGCTAAATTTAATCAATTAGAGGGTGATCATTTGACTCTATTAGCTGTTTATAATTCATGGAAAAACAACAAATTTAGTAACGCTTGGTGCTATGAAAATTTTGTTCAAATACGTACTCTCAAAAGAGCCCAAGATGTACGAAAACAGCTTTTAGGTATTATGGATAGGCATAAATTGGATGTTGTGTCGGCTGGTAAAAATACTGTATGCGTTCAAAAGACTGTATGTTCCGGATTTTTCCGAAATGCAGCGAAAAAAGATCCACAAGAGGGATACAGAACTCTAGTGGATAGTCAAGTAGTATATATTCATCCTAGTAGTGCATTATTTAATCGGCAGCCAGAGTGGGTTATTTATCATGAATTAGTTCAAACAACAAAAGAATATATGAGGGAAGTAACATCTATTGATCCTAAATGGCTTGTAGAGTTTGCACCTGCATTCTTTAAATTCAGCGATCCTACTAAATTGAGTAAATTCAAAAAGAATCAACGACTAGAACCACTACATAATAAATATGAAGAGCCAAATGCTTGGCGTATATCCAGAGTAAGAAGAAGAAGAAACTAAACTCAGATGGATATTCATAATAGTATTATCCATTTATGTATGACAATTAAAAAATTGTTTTATTTTTTATTACTAAATGATTAGTAGAGTTCACATGAATTTTCTATTGTAAATTTATTAGAATAATTTAAAATGTATAAGAAGTGGAAATTTCTATGTACAGTACAAGATTGTAAATAAATTATTTTTTTCTAATAAATAGGCGTTTTTACCAGAATTTGTACTTTTAAAATTAGTACTATATTATTGCAAGGATCAGAAAAACAATAAACGAATCAGTTTCAAATTAATGCTTAAACAATTTTATTTGTACAAATGAGCATTTTTTTTTTCTTATCTAAAATACATAAAAAATTACATTTGTGATGACACTATCACAATTGTTCATGCAACTATACATAATAGTTGTTTGGACGGATTAAATGGATATATATCCTGTAGTATCTTACAAGTATAAAAGCTGTTTAGTTACAATTAGATCATTTGTTAATCTTCTTTAATGAAAATTTTTAAAAGTTTACAAAAAGCATGGACGGATCAAAAATATTTTAACACTTATAAATTTCACTGAAACATGAAATAACAAAGCAGATTAGATAAGCTGAAACTTGAAAGTTTAACAGCTTAATTATGATTGCCAAAATGGAAGACTTGAATATAGTTTTCACTTTTAACCCATGGATTACTTCCATCATCAAAGTGCATTGGACACTGATCACGTTCTCGTTCATATTCCTTTAATGCAATATTTCAAGATTAATAATTATTAATTAATTCATAATAACTTTTCTAAAATTGTCAGTCTTAAAACTTACCACTAAATCTAGTGCCACTGCAGCACCTTCTGTATAGTTCCAACTTGTTACATCTTGCTTAACATCACAGAAGGCTCCAATTGCTTGAGACATAAGAACTCTATTTAAGTCGGCTCTTTGATACACCCAACAATGATATTTGCTGTATGGATCAAGTTCATCATAAGTGATTAAATAAGATTTGAGATTTTCTTTAAAATATCCAATGCACTTCATTTTGTAATCTGGCCAACCTTTAATAAATTAAAAATTATTAAATTCATAAAGTTAATAAATTGGTAAAATATATATAAATATCAGCTTATTATGTAATTTTATTTTCAATAGTATGCAAAAAATTATAAGTAAGTTGATTTAACAATGCTTTTACTTACTGTAAATATCAACAGGTCTTCCTAAATGATCAACTGATAAACAGTAAGTTTCATCAATTGCAATTTCTTTCTGATCTGTGTCACACACTGAAAAATCTGATATATTTTGTTTACAGTAAATGTTTGGTCTAGGTGTATCTGTAACACCACCTAAAATTCTGGTTTCAAAAAGTACATCCCCTTTTTGCTTGAACATAAATTTTCCAGCAACAGGACATCTAACAGGTACAGGATCTTTGGCTGAAAAAAATGAAATTTAGTGTTATGAAAATCTAAATTGTAAATTTTTAAATCACTTTGTTTTGTACAAACCTAAGAATAAGTCATATTTCCATTCTACAGTATTTTTAAATTGGACCCATGAACAAACAGTATGAAAATCGTCTTTAATCACAGCTAAGCCTTTTCTGTATCTGATAATATTATGGTGCTGAGGTACAAAGTCAAAACAAACATAATCTTTTTGACTGTAAAAAATTAAGAAAATGTATCACAATTGGGGTATTATATATTTTTAATGATTTTCCTCACCATCCATCCACAGTTAATCTAGCCATCATAAATCTGGAATCTCTTTGTTCCTGACAGGTATAAATAGTCTTTCTATATCTGCCAACATCAGGATACCAAGTTTCTATTATGTGTGTCTCATTAATAAAAACATCAGCATCAATATTGGCTGTATTTATCCAATTTCCAGACATATTTTGTGGTAGTCTACAACCTGGCTCTACCACTTCAGCTTTTACAGGTGTTATGCGTAAACGTTCAGGGCTTTTTTCTACTGTTTTAAGTGTATTACATTCAGCAGTATTGGATACACCAATGTATAAATCATCATCGCGATTTTTCAAGAAACATCTGTATTTTTCATCCTTTCGAGATTCTTTTGTATTGGCTACAGCAAAGAAGTGATTTTTGTCAACGAACCAATCACCTAAACAGCTGTATTCAACGACTTAAAAAAAAACATCATTATTTAGTTAAACTGCAAAGTGCAACTAATTAAAAATAAATTATTTTGTATACCTCCATCAAATGTTTCCTTAAGTCCAGGACATTTTTTGTAAGTTATGTTAAATTTTTGATTTGTTATGAAAAATTGTGTTCCAGGAGTTTGGCAAGATCGAATTTGCGCATCAGGATGATTACATTCTCCAGTAAATCTGAATCGATTCTAAAGAAAAATTTATGTATTCACAACAAATATAATAGTGAGTCATGTGATTGAATTGTGATAATATACCTGGTAAGCAAATTGCCAAACCCCTTCAAGGGAAGATCTGCAATTGACTGGAACATAATTTTCTGAAAAAAGAGTAATCAACTGCTGATCAGCTCTTAAACCTTTGCAAACACTAGCCACTGTTGGCTCTTCATGTGGTGCAAGATTAACACAACTAGCTATAGTTGAAATATAAAATTAAAAATTAGCAACGTTTTTAATTTTGATGAGATTATATTGTAACTTACTTTCAAGTTTTTCTAAAACATTTATAGTTCGTACAAGTAACTTAACACAGTGATAACATTCCTCTTGTTTTAAGACAAAAGTATAATTGACATGAAATTCTTCTTTCATATCAACACATCTGCCTCTTTTAGAAATAGAATTTGCATCAATTTCTGTGAGTGTATTTTGTCCATTCTCCCATGAGAACCATGCTCCTCGTATGATAAGAGGAATTTGACATGCATTCTGATCTTGCTTGCTCAAACCAACTGAAAATAAGAGGTTTTTTTCATAGAGTTTTAATCATTATTTTATTTCAAGTACAAGTATTGTATTCATTTATACATAGTACGAAAGTTCTGCAATAAACGACTCTTGATAAAAAAAAAATTAAAAAAATTAATGGTATTTTTATTTAATATCGATGTATTGAAATTAAAATTAACATACTTAAAATAAAAGATAATCCAATAAAAAACGTCAGCGTGGATTGATTCATGATGATAGCCTCAAAGTGCAAGGATGATGTCCTTGCTTCTGTTATATTTCAATTGTCAGATACTGGAAAAATAGATCCAATTAAATTTTAGTAAATTTGCAAGTAAACAAATTCAATTTTTTCCGCAACGACACACCCATACACGCGACATTGCCGCAGTTGTTATGATTATGCTGACAACAGCGATCAGAACCTCAAGCCACGATTTTCATACAGCTAAGCGTCCTGTTGCCTGCGTCGTACAGGTTTTTTTTATTAGTGTATATGATATATGATGCGCATTGCTGTGCGCAAATATTGTGTCGGTTATTAGGCGTCGAATTTTATATATATAGATAGATAGATATAGTAATAGCATACGAAAATCGGAAAATGGCGGCCTACCCCCGGGGATAAGCACGGGCTTATATGGAGCCGTAATGTTAATCCCCGGGGGTACGCCGCCATGACTTCGACGCCCAATAGATACTAGTTTACGGACTCAAATTGCTAAATATTTCTTTATAAAGCTTGTTTGCATGTATATTTTTAATACTCGAAAGGTGATTACTTCATCTTTCTAATTAATAGTTTTTTATTAATCTCAAAACATAATTCTTCAAGTAACAGCAATTTCTTGTTCAGCTTTCGCAAATCTAATTGAAAATTAGCTTCTTGACCTGGGCTGTAAATTTTGAGGGTCGATCAGCGATATCTTGAAGAGCAACCCCCTCAATAGTTTGAGCCCTGTGGTAAACACATTGCGTATCTCATTCAACCATCTCAAGAAAACCTGACTTTTTTAAAAACTTCTCTTTAAATGCAAGCAAATGCTAATTGTGAAAATGAATATTTTTAATTTATATAACAGAATTAATTATAAATATTTGTAATTTTTAAAATATATATTAAGATTTTAAAAGGTGTTAAAAGTTTTAAAACATTTAAGCAACTACAAAATATACGCACAAACTACATTTTCGATTGTTTGTAAAAGTCTCATTCAATAATGTAAAAAAAATTTCATAAATATATCTCTTAGATTTATTTTACGCGGTTACATTTATCCTGTCAGTCAATTATCACCACGGTACAATTCAATAAAGTTTAATATACATTTTTTCAATTTTTTCAATACACAATTTACGTGAATTTTAAAAAGCCCACTGATTATGTGGCGCTGAAAGTTGCCGTCCGTGGAGTTTAGTTATAGAGAGAGCCGCCATTCGTGAGATCTTTAGATTCTCAACTCAAGAAAGCTTCTTAGCCCAGCTGCCTTGCGGTTTTTACGTCGGCACTCATTCTGTAATAAATAGATAAAATGGTGCAAAAAAAAGTATGTTACTAAAAACTATTATTTACATATTGCCGGCTTCGTAATTTAAGAACTTTCATTCTAACACTATTTTGAATTAATGTGATGAGTTAAATGATGAAAAACGGGAAATTATTATTATTCACTCCCTTAACCTATAAGATACAACGTGTTCTAACGAGAATCCAAATTCATTATCTCAATTTTTATATTTAAAAAGTAGTAATGTGTAAAGAGACATATGTTTAAATACTCAAAACAGAATAATAATTTCCCTTTTCACATTCATTCTATAAAAAATCAGAAAACGCGATGAGATTGTTTGGCACGTTATGTGATTACAAGCACATGGCGCCGTGGAAAGTTTTCCTTCTATCATCTGAACAAACTAAGTTTTGGTCATTAATTTATATGTTGTTATATTGCAGGCAAAGAAGAAGGTAGGCAAGAAGGTAGCTGCTGCTCCTTTGGCAGTCAAAAAAGTTGAGCCAAAGAAGCTCACTAACCCCTTGTTTGAAAAGAGGACCCGAAACTTCGGTATCGGTGAGTATCCTTATATTACTGTCAAATGAGCCATGAGATTAAATTCATACTTTTCACCTTTTCTAACGTTACATACACATGTACATGATGAAGATTATAGAGCCAATCCAATGATTGTATGTGATATATTCTATTTTTCCTGAAACTATAATAATTTAAATTTATTTTTTATTATTCATGTATCTATCTGAGCATATGATTAATTGTATTTTATTTTGTTTATAGGTCAGGATATCCAGCCAGAGCGTGATCTGTCGCGTTTCGTTAAATTCCCTAAATACATTAGGATACAGAGGCAAAAATCAGTCCTCTACAAAAGATTGAAGGTGCCACCACCAATCAATCAGTTCAACCAAACGTTGGACAAACAAAATGCCACCCAACTCTTCAAGTTGCTGGAAAAATATAGGCCAGAAACAGCTTTGGCCAAGAAATTGCGCTTAAAGGCACGTGCTGAAAAGAAGGTGGAAAAGAAGGAAGATACTCCTTCCAAGAAACCAAATGTCATTCGAAGTGGTGCCAATGCAGTAACAACTTTAGTTGAGCAGAAGAAAGCTCAATTGGTTGTCATCGCCCATGATGTTGACCCAATTGAGATTGTAATCTTCTTGCCTGCTTTGTGCCGCAAAATGGGTGTCCCATACTGCATTATCAAGGGCAAAGCTCGCTTGGGCCGTCTTGTCAGAAGGAAGACATGCACAGCCGTTGCTTTGACGCAGGTAAACTTTGTGGTTTTTATATTTTGGTCAACATGCATTTTTAAATATGATGAAAAAACAGCCAATCCTATGATTGTCATGATTATTTGATTAGTCTTACTGAGTAAAACAATATACTTGAAAAAATGAGATTTAAAATTCTGCAGAGTCATTATAATATAAAAATTTTTAAATTTCAGGTTGATGCTGGTGACAGAGCCAACTTCACCAAGATTGTTGAGGCCATCAAGACCAACTTCAATGATCGCTTCGATGAAATCCGTCGTCACTGGGGTGGAGGAATGCTCGGCAGCAAGTCTGCCGCCAGAATTGCTAAACTCGAAAAAGCCAAGCAAAAAGAGCTTGC
>CACVKI010145924.1:0-26890 GCA_902732785.1 Trichogramma evanescens
ACAGTCCATTATGGTTATAAAGATCACGAATGCGACAAGTGTGAGAAGAAATTTACACAAAAAGCGAGTTTGTTCTATCACCAAAAAGCAGTCCATGAAGGTCTCAAAGATTTTGCATGCGAGAAATGCGAAAAAAAATTCGTTCATAAACATCATTTGCTCTGCCATCAAAGAATAATACATGAAAATCGGAAAAATTATTCATGTGATAAATGTGAGAAGAACTTTGGGGCTCGCAAAGATTTGACCATACACCAAAAGACAGTACATGAAGGTCGCAAAGATTACGCGTGTGACAAGTGCATGAAGGTGTTTGGACAAAAACCGCATTTGCTCGCACACGTAAAGGGAGTTCATGACGGTCACAAAGATTATGCATGTGACAAATGCGAGAAGAAATTTGGCCGAAAAGGGACTTTGTTTATGCATCAAAAGACAGTGCACGAAGGTCGCCAAGATTTCACATGCGATAAGTGCGAACGGAAATTCGGACAAAAATGGAATTTGATCTACCACCAAAAAGCATTCCACGAAGGTCGCAAGGATTTAGCTTGAGACAAATGCGAGAAGAAATGATGATCGACTATTGTAAAGATGTGTAGATACTTATACATATGTTTTTCCAAAATTTCAATAAAAATTGTGTTGAAATGATTGTGTATTACTCGAACCTTGGGTGTTTCACTATCATTATACATTTGTATATCGTCGCCCCAGCGCAGGAAGGTATCTATTTCAAATCTGTAGCAAGAAGGATACTTACTCTTATTGACACGCGCGAAATGCAGACTTGTACCGATTATCGTTCGAGATTGCGGCCATTGCCGTAAGCGCCATTGCATAAATGATGCTGCACGATTTGGATCATTGCGCTGATCTGTCCAACTTCATTTTTCCAATTGAAGATTATTTTGTCAAGAAATTAGTACCAGGCTCACATGAAAAGTTGCACAATTTTAAATTGTGACTGGTTTTTGGCGTTCTGATGATCGTCGATCGTCTCGAGAATGGAGGATGCTAGCTAGACCTTAACGACTCCTCGTTTATCGTAAAATTCTTTGTCGAGCACAAATTGTTAATCAACAAAAGTCGGTGGATTTTAATGAATTTTGGAGACGATAATATGGTTCACGATGAGTCGGAGCTTGTCGCTGTACAACTTGGTTCGATTAACGCCCGAAGCCGATGACGAAGAACAACTCCTGTACAGGAACGACTGCTACGAGTTACAGTAAGGCCGCGATGAGGCTTATATCCAGTGGCGAATTATGAAGCACGTCAATCACACCATGGCTTGGGGCGACAAATTTTGTAATAAATAATGAAAAATTTTATTACGCACTTTTATCAGGATCTATTTACTCGGTGATATTTGTGTTAAATGTCGAGTTTTTTTGGAGTACTTGCCTTTAGAAGATCCAAAAATTCCTTTTTTTTAAATTGTTTCGAATATTAAAAGGATAATCTAGAAACAGATAAATCGGTAAATAAATGGTTACCAAAGAGATTAAGATTTTGACATCGTCCCTCGACCCAATATTCATGTTTACATCAAAAACAAATCAGTTCCAATGTTATCTTTCCCGATGAAACAAGTAATAATACCAAATGATAAATATTACTAATTTGATTTCTGTAGTACTAAATAGAAAGATCCATCGTTCATTTTACGTACCCAAAATGTATAAAAGTGAAAAGAAATTCGACGAAATTGTCTCAGAAGATAATTCAAATCAACTCGACATCCTTGCTTCAGACGACAAAAAATACGTTTGCGATATTTGTCAGAAGACATTTACGCTGGAATCAAGCATGATAACACACCGAGACACCATTCACAGTGAAAAAAAAGATTACATATGCGACAAGTGCGAAATGAAATTCGAGTTTCGAAGTCATTTGAGCAGGCACCAAATATCAGAACACAAAAGCCGCAACGATTTTGCATGTGACAGATGCGAAAAGGAATTTGTGAAAAAATCGAGTTTGGTTACGCACCAACAATTGGTTCACAAAAAATGCGAAGATTTCATGTGCCACAAGTGCGAGAGGAAATTTGAAAATAAATTATCTTTACTCAAGCACAAAAAAATATTCCACGAAGTTTTCAGAGATTACTTATGTGAAAAGTGCGCTAAGAGATTTGGAAATAAACATAGTTTGCTCGTGCACATAAAAACAGTCCACGACAGTCGCAAGAATTTTGCATGTGAAAATTGCGAGAAAAAATTTGGACATAAAAGTAATTTACTCATGCATATAAAGACAGTCCACGAAGATCGCAAAGATTTCCCATGTGACAAGTGTGAGAAGAAATTTACACAAAAATCAAGTTTACTTCTCCACCAAAAGACAGTACACGAAGGTCGCAAAGATTACCCTTGCGATAGGTGCGAGAAGAAATTCGGACGCAAACATACTTTACTTTTACACCAAATGACAGTACACGATGGTCGCAAAGATTTCGCATGCGATTTGTGCGAAAGAAAATTTAGATTAAAATCGACTTTGTTCATGCACCAAAAGTCAGTTCATGAAGGTCGAAAAGATTACTCATGTGACGAATGCGAGAAGAAATTTAGAAAAAAATCGCATTTGTTCGCGCACACAAGAACCATTCATGAGGGTCAAAAAGATTATGCATGCGGCAAGTGCGAGAAGAAATTTGGAGAACGAAATAATTTGATCAAACACCAAAAGATAATACATGATGGTCGCAAAGATTTCACATGCGACCATTGTGAGAAAAAATTTGGACATGAACATAATTTACTCAGGCACTTAAGTACCTTCCATGAAGGTTGTAAAGATTACGCATGCAAAAAATGTGAGAAGAAATTTACACAAAAATCGAGTTTGCTCTTCCACCAGAAGTCAGTACACGATGATCTCGAAGATTACGCATGCGACAAGTGTGAAAAGAAGTTTGGATTCAGATCAGATTTGTTGAAGCACCAAAACACAGTACACGAAGGTTGCAGAGACTACTCATGCGACAAGTGTGAGAGGAAATTTGGAAAAAAATGGAATTTGTTTCAGCATCAAAAGACAGTTCATAATGGTCGTAGAGAATATGCATGCGACAAATGTGAGAAGAAATTCGGTATAAAACAGCATTTGCTCTGCCATCAAAGGACAGTCCACGAAGGTCGGAAAGATTATGCATGCGAAAAATGTGAGAAGAAATTTGGACGAAAAGGGACTTTGTTTATGCACCAAAAGACAGTACACGAAGGTCGCAAAGATTTCACATGCGATAAGTGCGAGAAGAAATTTACACAAAAAGCGAGTTTGCTCTGTCACCAAAAAGCAATCCATGATGGTCGCAAAGATTACGCATGTGACAAGTGCGAGAAGAAATTTGGACAAAAATCGAGTTTACTCGCCCACTTAAAGACGGTACATGGAGGTCGGAATGATTTCGCATGTGACAAATGCGAGAAAAAATTTGGACATAAAAGTAATTTACTCATGCATATAAAGACAGTCCACGAAGGTCGCAAAGATTACGCATGCGACAAGTGTGAAAAGGTATTTGGGCACAAATCAAGTTTGCTCATGCATCAAAAGACAGTCCATTATGGTTATAAAGATCACGAATGCGACAAGTGTGAGAAGAAATTTACACAAAAAGCGAGTTTGTTCTATCACCAAAAAGCAGTCCACGAAGGTCACAAAGATTTTGCATGCGAGAAATGCGAAAAAAAATTCGTTCATAAACATCATTTGCTCTTGCACATAAGAACAATTCACGAAGGTCGCAAAGATTTTGAATGACACAAATGCGAGCAGAAATTTGGGCAAAAATCAAATTTGCTAACTCACTATAAAACGATACACGGATGTTTCAAAGATTTTGCATGCAACAAATGCAAGAATAAATTTGGACAAAAATCGAGCTTGCTCAACCACCAAAAGACTGTACACGATGGTCGCCAAGATTATACGTGCGACAAGTGCGAGAAGAAATTCGGACAAAAGAAAAGTTTGATCGTACATCAAATGATACAACACGAAGGTCAAATTTACGAAGTTACTTCCGACAAATGCGAGAAGAACTAATGATGGACTATTGTAAATATGTTTAAATACTTATAGGTATGTTTTTCAAAAATTTTAATAAATATTGTGCCGAAATGATTGTGTATAACTTGAATTTTGCAACTATCATTGCACCTTTGTACACTGACGTTATTGTGTTCAGATTTCGGGTACTACTAATAATTACCTTCAATAAATTTGTTGGCTACTTGCTTCCAGTAAATCTTAATGTGTTTTTGAGTATACGCTACCCTGAATTGATCAAATAATTGATGAATTGGTCGGTGAAAGATTTGTACAAATTTCCTGACAGATGGATTATTTCTCCTGAGAGAGACATGATTGGAAATGAAAACATATTCCATCTGGACAAACCAACGTAGAACCATTTATTAATTTAATTTAAACCAAAGAATTTTTTTTAAATTTCTTCAAAATTAGTAAAGGACCTCATAATTGTTTTCGAATTGCGCGAGCGGCAAATAAAACTTTGAGTGGGAGTGGCAAATTTTGTAATGAATATTATAAATTTTTTAACCCACGTGTATAAAGACCTAATTACTCGATCTTCTATGTGTGAATTCGATGTTGTCTGTCGGAAGTTTGTTTGGAAATACATAGTTTTAAAAGGCCAAATAAATTACTCGAAGAAATCGTCGTCAAGTTGTGATTTGAAACTGATCGATTCAGGTATGTTAACGACTATGTGTAAACAAATAAATAGGTAACTTAATTTTAAACAATATGATACTCCTAATGATTTTGAGACGTTCCCTTGACGCACTGATTATGTTAACAGTAAAAACAAATCAGTTCCAATGTGGTATTTCCCGATGAAACGAGCCATACTTCCAAAAGATAAATTTTACTTATTTATTTTCTGTTGTACTAAATAGAATTTGTTGTACTAAAATATTCATTGTTTAATTGAGGCACAAAAATGAATAAAAGTGAGAAGAAATCCGAAGCAAATTTCTTGGAAAATAATTCAAGTGAACACGACATTGCCGTTTCAGACGACAAACAATACATTTGTAATATTTGCCAGGAGGCATTTACACTGGAATCAAGCATGATAACTCACCGAGACACAATTCACAATCAACAAAACGATTTTGCATTCGACAAGTGCGAGAAAAAATTTGAGTTCCGAAATCATTTGAGCAGGCACCAAATATCCCAACACAAAGACCGCAAAGATTATGCATGCGACAGGTGCGAAAAGGCATTTGAAAATGAATCGAGTCTATTTACGCATCAAAAATTGGTTCACAAAAAACGCGAAGATTTTACGTGCCACAAGTGCGAGAGGAAATTTGAAAATAAATCAACTTTACTGAAGCACAACAAAATATTCCACGAAGTTTTTAAAGATTACTTATGTGAAAGGTGCGCCAAGAGATTTGGAAATAAACATAGTTTGCTCGTGCACATAAAAAACAGTCCACGTGAGTCGCAGTATTTTTTTACTCAAATGCTATTGAGTTTGAAGGAAAAGTTTATCAAACAAAAAAGTCTTAGAATTGATCGAGGAACATGCTCAATTTTTTTCAGAATTTTTTGGAGATGATTTTGAGAAATTCGATTTTCCATCGTTTCCGAATATTTAAAATTAACCCAAAAAATTCTGAAAAAATTTGAGGGTGTTCCTCGATCAATTCTAAGACTTTTTTGTTCAATAAACTTTTTTCCTTGACTCAATGGTTTTCGAGATAAAAAATAGAGAGGCTTAAATACGCGTCGCGTGGTTTTTGCAGCCATACGGCACTTTACATCACCCGAAAATGGTCGTATCACATGTTTTTTGAATGTAGAGCTCAAAACCTTTCATTTGGTTCATCGTAGACCTCAGTCGGCCACACGATGCGGGTTTTATGAAAAGATGAACAATGCAAAAAGTGGGCCCACGGGCTGTTAGCGGGCATAGGAGGTGGAGGGCTCGGTTTCGGAAAAAAGGCCACGTGAATTTCGAAAGCCCTTGACTTTACGAAAATTTTAAGCCCTCAATCGATATTCTAGGTGGCTCCCATTTTTGGACTCGGCGGTGGGCCAGTTGACGTGGAATGTGACATATGTTTTTCCAAAATTTCAATAAAAATTGTGTTGCAATGGTCGTGTATTACTCGAACCTTGGGTGTTCCACTATCATTACACCTTTGTACACCAACGTTGCTTACTGCTAATTGCTACTCTCAATTAATTTTTCGGCTATTTAATTATGTATCCACAGTTAAATATTAATTTCGTCAACCCCGCGTTTCTAACGTAATAACACTGACAAAAGTCCGCGGGCCGTTAGATATTATCGCACGTGCAAGTGTCGATAATATACAAACAAGCTTCGCTCCGATAAAGTGCTCGAACTGGCTCGAGCGGCAGCAGCAGCAGCAGCAACAGGTGTGACAATGCACAGGTACTACTACTGTGCAGCGGGCTTGAAATAAATCGATCGGCATTATAGTGCGGGGCTTGTTGAAGTCGACGCGTGCGCCGCACTCCGGATCAGCTGCTCTGTCCTATATATAAAATTCTCCTCGAACGCGATATGCTCTACATAACATCGATTATATATCCTTGCGCGCGCGCACTTGAAGCGCTTATAATTTATATATTATAGCTCTGAAGTAAATGGGTCTATTAATGGCTCGCGAGTAGCTCTTGTTCTTTTCTTTTTTGTTGTTTCTTTTCGTTAAGCTCGAGACAAGCCCATTCAAATGATCTTGCGCGGCCATCGAGCTCGTAGAGCTGTAATAGGATCACTCGGGAGCATTATCATTATTATGCCGATGTTCAATCAATGCCGCGCTCGCGGATCGATCCTTGGAACACACACACGCACGCGCACAGCAACGAGTGCACTTTAAAATGACATATAAAGTTCGCCATTAAATAATGCATCATCGTCGTAGCCATTACGACTCGAGAGCCGAGCAATTAACATTTTACTTCGGTCTTACAATGGGATCTCTCTCTCTCTCTCTAACTCAACGCTTTTCTGATTTACCGTTCTCTCCATTGCTTATTAGCTCTCTCTCAGCTCGCGATGCGCAGCGTGCACCGCGCGCGGCTTTATGTGCGCTTCTCCAGGCTCGCATCAGCGCGCGATATCCCGCGCGCGCGCGCAGCTGTTGCGCGGCTCGTACGCGGTAATTATTTATCGTACATACGCGCGCGCGCGCGCGCCTGTACACGTACCACCGAGCGGCGTTTAAAAAAAAAAGTGCGCTTGAGCGAACTGCGAGCGAATTATAACGATGCGTGTAATATATTTTTGACGCTCGCGGTACGTGTATAACGACGAATATTACGCGACTCCTGTGTAACGACCGAGCAAAAGGTCACACACACGGCACGTGTTGTTATGTGTTTAAATATTATAATAGATATTATTATGTGGGCATGAACAATGAACTGGAGTAAAGTGCCTGTATAGTATATAGATATCGACGGACGGCGACCTTAGCCGTGTGCAGGAGCGTGTCTATAAGCATTTGCTTACGCGCGAGTCGCGCGCAACGCACCTGTTGCTCGCGCCTCGTCGAGCGTACCTATACAAACGAGCACCTTTTTTCCTTCCTCTCTCTCTCTCTCTCTCTCTCTCTCTCTCTCATTCTCGCTCGACTTTCTGCACAGTTTCCTCATTCCAAATCGCTCGTATATATATATAATAATACGTAATATCTTTTTGTGCGTGCGTTCACGCTGGCGCGGAGCAGCAGCAGCGCATCATGCAGCAGCAGTCGCGTCGCTCGTTAGTGCTGCACTTGCTGCTGCTGCTGCTGAAAGGGCTACCGTGCGTAACCGTAATTTTACGCTGCTGCTGCGAGTGTATACCTTATATATTATAGCCTCGACTCGCGCATCCATGCCCATATCGCCCTGCACTGCGCTGCACTTGACGACGACTTACTGCCGGTCTCGTATTATGTATAGAAGCGTTAATGCGCCGTAGCAGCGCATCGCGACGTGCATTATTATATTATGCCTATTCTCGGACGTGGTATACGATGGGGTACACTACGATTCGCACCGGCGAGCGAGATCGAGCGCGGCTTTACGATATTATATATATATGTTGTGATGTATTGCGCGTACGGATTCAACGTAGCTCTTTCGAGAACGACAAAGTAATGACAACTGCATACGATTCTCGTCGCCATGTTATATTCTCTGAGAATACGAAGCTTTTATCTAAGGAGCAGATCTCGAGATGAGACACGAATAAGCGTGAATGAGTCTCGTTTGACAACGGGTCCGAACATTTTATCGGGTACCCGAGCTACCTAATTCGCAAGGGCAAGAGTTTCGCTACGTACACGACTTATAACTCGCTGAATTTTCCCTTTACCTTTAACATACCTCTGTACCCAACGACGGTCGCAAGCAGCCGAAGCGATCCTATGTATATTACGTACACGTTCGCTTCTACCGATGCTCGCAACGATTTTCAACGATGCGGCCGCGCGCGCGCGCGATATCTTTGTGTGCAGTGTATATACGGGCACGAGTTGTTTTTCCAGCCGATACATACGACCAAGCTGCTGCAACTGCACACATATATATACGAGCGCAACTATACCTGTACTAGTGTAAAAGCGCATAGAGGCGCGCGAGCAATATCACATACACACACACACACACACACACACACAAAGTTGCATTGCGCATAGAGCGGGCGAGCGTTGAACTTTGAGAGCCGCGCGTGGCGAGAGTTCAGCGTGCCATTCGGTCGTGCGCAGAGTAAGAGAGAGAGAGAGAGATACGACTATTGCCGGCTTTACTGTGCATACAGTACAGGCCGTGGTTCCAGCACGAGTGAATATAAGTCTGTTTCTGTGCGCAACTATATGCTTTCGTATTTTCGCGTTTTCATACCGATTCTCTCCTCTTCGTTCTTGCCCTGTTTTCTTTTCCAACTTACTTTATAGACGTCGATGTTCCATTCGTTTCGTACTTTGTCGTACGAGATTCGCGTCGGAATCCAAGGTGTCGCACTTTGCGCACGAGCTTTTTGGCCCTCTCGCTAGATGGAGCCTCGTAAATCCGCAAGCGATGAAAATATTTCCGATTCGTATATGTTACTCTTGTTGAGTGGCGGAAACCATTCATTGTTCTGAATAAACATAAAGGTTGCCAAAGATCGTCGTTGAGGTAAACCTACGTCACATCTACTTTTACAGTGACGGAACGTTGATTTGCGCACAGCCAATAGATGCGAACAACCGTGCTAAAAATGCGGCGTATGTACGGGCGAAGATGGGCCAGGTGTTTATGTCGCATATGACAGCTACGGTCCACTGGAGATGACGAGCAGACGGATTTTGACGTCCTCGACTAAATTTTTCTCAAGAAAAAATTGTATCCCGAATGAATGGTTTTTATTGTTATTAAATTAAAATCATTATAAATAAGTAGCAATTCATTAATTAAGTTATTTTATGAATATAATTCGTAATGAGAAAGAAAAAAAACCATGTATTAAATCAATATATGATCATTTTAATAAACACAATCTGACGAATAGTTGAAGAAAAACGTGTTACGGTGTAACACGGCGTACAAAGAGAACAGCGGCTGGCCGCGCGTAACTATATAGATGCAGCACCGAGCAGCTGGCATCGAGTGTCTGTCGCGCTGCATCTGTCAGTGGTCCTCTTTCGTTCGAGCTAATGAGCAGCCACACGCGCTAATTATGTCTTACGTCTTGGCATACCAACTTAATCCTAGTGTTATCAATTATTTACCACCCTCGATCTACTCTAAATTCGCATTGTGAACCTAGCGCGTTTCGAGCCAAGAACTTTGACCATCATATATCTTCGCGTAATTCGCAGTTCAAAAGCCCCCAGGTACACCACAAACGTTTACTTATATTCCTCCCTCTATCTGCGCGACTTCGTCTCCATTCGACCTTTCTGGCTAGCTTCCATCGACGATCGAGACCCGCGCGGTGTTTGTGTCGAGGCGCGCAAAAACAAAATCATTGTGTGGATATAAAGTCAAAACTCGAGATAGTCGCGCTTCCACCTGCGAGTCGCGCGGGCTCGTATAAACTCGAAAAATCTTGTTCTTCCGCTCGGATCGCGCCTTTTCATTGTTATTATTCGCTCTCGTATTACGCGAATCTGCACGTATTGCCTGTCATCGACACGTACGCGCAGCGTAAAACAAAGAAGTTATTACACGCAGCAATGACGCGGTTGCTCGCAGTTTCGACTGAATGAATGAAACAAGTCTAAATATATCTTCCTCCGAAAAATTCTACAATTCGCTCGTTGCATACGGTTGTTTATAAAAAAAGTGTACGAATGAATTTAGCATTAACGCTTGAACTCGTGTTTCTGCGGACATCCAAAATGAATCAGTATATAATATGCCCGCTTAAAATCGCTATACATTCGCGTTGTCTGATTTCTCGTGATTTATAATTTTTAAATAAATATATACGATTAACACCGAGGCGCGATGTGAGTCAGTTATGCAAAAGATACAAAAATATATGACTTATTCTGGATATCGAAGAAATGAAAAGGTAGCGCACAGATATCGAGGGGTGAACGACCTTATGCTATTAAACGACTGATTTAACGATTTTTGCTAAGATGGACGAAGAAATTTAATCATATTTTTTAATCGTAAACTAATAATAAGACCGTAAATTTGTGATTATGTCGCTTGTCATCACTTTTTTTCTGATGAAGATGTGCTTTTCACCTGAAAAAATTACAATAGCTACTTACAGCTCAGGTGCAAGGACAATGGTTAAAATATAATACAACGTGAAGCCGATGTTGCACAAACTATAATTGCCACTGCTCGATCCGACACTTTAGGAATTTATATTTTTTGCAAATAAAATCAATGGCTTATCTCGATTATCGGCTCGATTTATAATAGGATTTACGATTCTCTCGTTGTATACACTTGCTCGACTGCTAGCAAATATCGTAAACGCCGCGTAGCTCACTTCACTTCCTCCGCGAGCTTTCTATAACTTTTATTTTGTACAATGCAGAAAAAGTAATGGTCATTTATTTATCGTCACGCGCAGTCGGTTCCGAAGATGTGGATATAACGAGGAAAAATCAGTGTACACCTGACGATCTATCGGATTGCTCGGAAGAATCTCGATCGTTACTTGATTTCAACTTTGCGTCACGTGCGCAACAAGTGTGCCGCTGACGCAGCCAAGTAGCCCATCGTCGTCATCGGCACAATTATTATTATTGATGCTGCTTCGTAATCGTGTGTTGGAATATTATACATTTACAAAATCTTCTTATGTATTTCGTTGAAAAGCCGGACGCTGTGTATGACACTCGAGATCCACGGGTCTCGTATAACCCCCGTGAATTCTTCCAGTGCCATTGACAGAATCCAAGCTTACGTAAGTGCGTAAGCTGCGTCGAAAGCTCTCTTTGTCTCTCTCGGAGCCGGAGGTATATGAATTCGATCGACGGCGATGATTCTCGGGCTCTGAAATGAATGCACATATTGGTTGTGAAAAAAAAAACTTGAGATATAATTCAAATGTATGTATGGTTGTCCGTTGTACCAATTAAAAATCTCCGAATGATCTCGGACGGAGGAAATTTACTCACAACAGTTAACGACAGTATTGACCAAAATATATTAACAACAATAACAATATTGTCGCAGCATCGTGACAAGAATAAAAAAATCATAACAATATAGTTCGATTCAAATCAATTACTGAATAAATTACAAAACTCGTGTTCCAAAACCTATTAAGATTTTAGAGTATCGTTGTGTGTAGATGTGCAGTGCTAAGGAAACGCTATAATTATATCTAAACGTGTAAGTAGAACTTTTCAAAATTGATAATGAGTAAAAAAAGACCTCTCGAAACTTTTTACAGTACATTACAATCGCGTTAGAAACGTTACAATTAAGTTTTCAAACACCTTCAAATGCAATAATTCAAGCCCCCGCCGCTAGATGGCAAGCGCCTTTTTATTTATAAATCTGCAAGTGGCAAAGTGAAAATAATTGTATATAAAGTCAAATCACGATTATACAATTCTTCTTCTTCTTTTCATCTTGTATAGGTCTTGAAACTAACTTTGGCGCAAAGTGCAAAAAATAGTTTTAAAAAAAGCTCACAATACAGCTACTGCGCAGCGCAGCGAATCTTTCACGATTCGACGTAGCCGACAGACAGGGATAAGAAAACGATTAAAATATAATCACAGCGCCGCGCGGGCGCGGATGTCACAGGCGCACAAAACGCGTCGAAGATAATGAGACACTCGCGGCGTGCCGCGGCGAGAAATAAAAAGGCAGCCGGGGAGCCGAGTCGAGTCGAAAAATATGCGTGCGTGCGTGCGTGCGTGCATCGCGCGAGTCGAGTACGGCAACATTTTATACGCATGCACGGCGGTGGCTCTGGTACATTATTGTGCACGTGAAAAATTCGCACATTCATTACGTCCACTGTACGCAGCTTTACATTATAATACGCGAACGTGTGAATGAAGTTATCGCGCGCACAGGGACTAAAGGGCGCGCACGGCGTCGCGAGTCACAAGCACGATAAGGCCGCGCGCATAATCTAAAAAAAAGTCACTTTATATCGAGGTGTAGTAGTAGTAGTAGTATAAGGTACCTCGAGCTTATAAGCGCTATGCCCAGATTGGTCGCCGATAACGGCCCCGACATCAACGTATGCGTGCGCGTGTGCGCGAGCAGCAGTGGAGAGGAAAACGAAATTCATCGTGTGCGTGCGAGTGCGATATACTTGTATTATACTACGTGCATACATATACATACATATTTATACATACGTGCACATGCACACAAACACGACGGGCAATGCGAGGCACAAACACATAAAAAAAAAGTGAAGAAGTCTGTGTTTCTCGTCGAGGAACGATGAAAATTTCTCATGGACTTCTCCTCGTCGACTGTGCGCACTGTACTCGCTGCTCTCTGGCTGGCGCTTTGGAATGCGAGCGAGGGACTGATTGAGGGGTTGCGAACGAGCGAGCGAGCTCGAGCTGCACGGACGAGCTGTGCTCAGCTCGGCTATACGGCAGGAAGAAAAGTGCACGATGGGAAATATACACGCTCGCTGCACAGGTAGGTAGGTAGCACTTTCGAAACGGCGGAGAGAGAGAGAGAGAGAGAGAAGGAGGTAAAAGAAGGATATAGAAGAATAAAAAGAACACCGATACAAAACTGCCAAGGCAAGAAAGAGAGAGAGAGAAACCAAGAGAGGCGAATAAATGCTTCGCTTGAAGGATTTCTGGTTATAACTCTTCCGGTGTTATGTACTCTCTCTCTAGCTCTCGAGCTGCTGCTGCTGCTGCTGCTGCTGCTCGGCTGCCTTTGGGCTTTGCGGACGAGCTACTCTATATATACTGTACATTGCCCGTAGCGCTCGCGACTTTGCGCGTCAACGCTCGATATAGATATAGTACATAGTAGTCGCGCGACGACGAATGACTTTTTCATTTTGAGCGATGTAATTCAAATAAGAGGATTGAGATCGCAGTAGCGGCGCGTCAAGCTCAACCGTGTCAGAGCCGAGAGTGGAAGGCTAGAGAGAATACTTTTTTTTATTATTATTCTTATTATTGTTTTAATATGTCCCCCGATGATGAGAAAATGAGAATTTACATGGGCAGCAGCAGCGAGTTCTCGATGACTAGAGCTATTTTACGGCTCGTTTAATGGCCGAGTTTTTACAGTAGTAGTAGAGAGAGAGATTGGACGAGTAGCTGGAGCTCGACAAAGAGAAAATTCCTCTCGGCCGAGTCGATTAAAACACGTCCAACGGAAGAGGAAATAGGAAACAGAAAAAGGAGCCCGCGAGAGACAGAGTAAGAGAGGAAGAGGTAGTGGAGTAAAAACGAGTACTTTTATTTGATATATTTCGCGCGAACAACGCTCACGCTGCGACTTTTTTTTTGCTTAACTCTCATTTACTGCTCATCGATTTGAGTCACTCGGTCTCATACCCGAACGCGAAGAAAGAACAAATATAAACTAAATCGTAATCGGATTCACCCCGCGACAGCTTTTCCAAAAATGCGTGCGATACGTATGCTCCGTGACGTACGGTCTCATCGTTAACTCGATCCAAGTATAAACCGCGAGTCAAGTTCCTCGAGCTTCACATAATTTGAAATAATTAAAAAGATAAGAGGGAGAGAGAGAGAGAGAGAGAGAGAGAGAGAGAGAGAAAAGCGTGGGTCGAGGCTGAAATAATGCGCGCCTTCAGCACACATCCAAGATACAAGTCCAGAATAGCCCAGCACTGCGCGGCGAGCGCGGGGGATGGTAAAAGTGCGCATAGCTTCACGTGAGGAAGCTTACAGCACCAAAAAAAAAAGGACGATGATGAGATCGCGCAAGCGAGTGAACACACATATACGCCGACGAGAAAACCTGTTTAAGGAATTACGAGGCCTCGTGGTGTATACGTATACGTACTATATATATATAGCCGCTGCCGCTGCCGCTTCTTGACTTCAAAAGCCACGACCTTCGCGATAATATGTATACACACACATACATACAAACTCGTTCGCTTCTCTCTGTGTATAACACGACGATCGGCGTGTATATATATAAGAGCTGCAGACACGCGCGCGTACCCACGCAGTTCGCTTTACATACTTATGCTGCTGCGTGCGCATACGTAAGTTTTAAAGCACCGAACGAATCTCCGATGACCGATCTCCAAAAAATGAGCTACGCGTATATATATGCGCGCCGATATTTTAAGAGAGGTCTTTCGTCGACATCGGCGCTACAAATCGCGCAAATGTATGCATCGAGACTCGTTTGTACAAAACGCTTGGAAAATCGAACCGATCGCTTCTTTGCTATTAACTCTTCTTTTAATTTACATCATTATATAGTTTAAAATCATCGCTGCGCCGCTTTGTCTCTCACGGCCCGTGGAAATATATTATACGTAAAATAAAGGCGAGCATCGCGCGAGTCAAGTTGATCCTTGGCAATTGGCATGCGCTCTGAACTGCAACGGATTGGCAACAACAACGGCGCGCACAAAAAAAAAATAAATAAAACAGAATCGGTTGTACGGTTTTACTTCATCCTTTCGCTTTCCATCTCTCTCTCTTTTCTCTCGTAATCGATTATTTCTCTTTTAGACTTGGATGAGGTTCTCTCTCGCTCTCGGTTGAGCGTGGGAAGAGCTTGATGCACTGCCAGAGCCAGCGCATGATGCTGTATATATATATATATATATATAACGTCGACTCGATGAAAAACTCGCGCGAGGCGCTGCCAAAGAGCTGTGTTTTGTATATATGGTAGGTACGTGCAATCCCAAAGCCAAAAAACGTGAGCTTTGAGAAAGAGCAAAGAGAAACAGAACGAACGAGGCTCGATTCTCTCTAAGCCTTGTGTTGTGTGTGCCTTCGAGTGGAGAGTTATATACATAAAAAATGGCATTGATGAGAAAGAGATATATCGCGTAGAGGGAAAAATTGGCATTTCCGCGAGGGATCGAGAGAGAGAGAGAGAGGAGAGAGATCGAGGAAATTTTAAGGGCCGATTTGGAGATGGATTATTCGAATGCAGCTGCGCATCGAAATCAGAGTTGTTTGCACGATATATATCTGTCCAAAGTTAGGGAAATTAAGTTCGCCCGCGATTTTTATACGACTCTAGCAAAAATAATCGCTGCGACCGTGACAAGATATTTGGGCACACGTTTTACTCGTTGACTTTTTTGCTCGAGTATATGTCTAGACCGCGCAATATCGTTGCACAATAATCGTTGCGCTCGCGTGTGTATGGCTCGAAATATATATACGACAACAAAGAAACGTACTTAAAAAAGCTGGTGAATCGAAGCGTCGATGTATAGTGTATACCGCACATAACAGTTGCGCTTGGCCGTGACGGATCAGCTGCAGGCAGGCAGGCAGGCAGGCGCGCGAGTGACGTAACGCAACGCGGCGGCGGCGCGCATCATCCTCGAGCGATCGCGAGCGTCGCTCTTGCGTATACGGACCCGAAAAGCTCGCGGGCAGCTGAAAATGACTCTATATCGTTCAGAGATACAACACAATACGTCGTTTTAACTTCACGCTCTTCGAGTCCAAATGCCCGAGTCGAACTCGGCTACGTAAGCTACATATCTAGTGCGGCTAATGCGCGCGTATACGCGAGTGTAACGGCATTTTCTCGCGATGATAATTACGCATATACACACACACGCGCGCGCACTAGTCTAGTGTAGTATGTGTAAGAAAGTCGAGCGCATTTTTCACACCGATCAATGTCACGCTTCGGTTCTGTATAAGAGTATATATATACGGCCTATCTAACGGTTATACATTCTATAATATCGTCGCTGTGCACGGAGGGCTTAATTAATCTCGCGCATAGCGCAGTACGTGCCACATAGTGGATCGCAGCGATCGACGCGAAACCATTACAAAGCTCGTATAGACAATGGATTATTATACTTAAGGGCACAGCAGCAGCAGCACAGCAGCATTGACTCTAAGCTTCACTACTACTACTACAGCGTGTACACACGATTATTATAAATCTGCCAAAAATCGCCGAAGCTTATAGGGATATTTGCGAGGCTCGATTGCCACCAAAGACACGAAGCTTTAGTATATGTATAAGCAAACGCGTGTTTCGGCGCGTTCAGCAGACACTCGTGTATACAAGTGCGCAGAGGAAGCGATGACACGTTTTTTACACAATGTCAAGAGATAAACGCGGAGCAGTTAAGAAAAGAAAAATAATAAAAAATTGTCGGCGTGCATAATACTTCTCTCTCTCTTTCTCGTGGCGAGAAGTAGGCTGGGCTGCTGCTGTTGCTTCTCTTTTCCTCGTATTCGCGGAAGATATCCGATAGCGTGTATGCTGCAGTAACAGCAGCCAGAGATTTCGAAAGTCACGCCGGCTGTTACTGCAGCCGCATATATATATATATATATATATATAGCCCTGCGCGCGCGCACGAGATGCGCTGCAGCGAGCGAGCGGAATTATTGCCCGAGAAACGTGAGAATCGAGCGAAAGAAGAAAGAGAGAGAGAGGAGCTTAGTGCGCTCGAAGGTCCTGCGAGAGATGGGCCTCTGTTGTGTATATGTATATACGAGCGACGCGGGGTGCTGCTGCTGCTGATCTCTGTCGAGCTTTTTCTTAGGCCTGCTGATCTCGCAACGGCAGCATACATGCATAACAAAAAGAAGAAGAAGTAGAAGAAGAAGAAGAAGAAGGAGAAAAGAAAATCTGCAGTCATCGGCGCGAAGGTGTTGAGATCGATGAGTCACGAGAACAAAAGCCGCAACAGCAGCATCTCTCACCGCTACATAACTGCGCCGAGATCGCGCTATATTAGCGCTTGTATAAAAATTCAGTCGTCGTCGTCGCGTTTATGCTAATAGCCCCCCGCAAGCGCGGCCCACTATACGTACACCGCTGCAACGATCATTATAAGTAACTGTCCTCGCGCTCGTAATGTAGCTCTGATTTTAGGTAATTTGTCGACTCGACGGCTCGCTCGACAACAATGACTTCTTCGCGCGAGCCTTTAAGAAGGCAATCGCGCCCGTGGATGATTCATTTTCGCGCGCCCATCCGTCAGCGATGATGACGATGATGAGCGAGGATGCTTGGGGCTTTATTACTGTACGCGCATGCAATTGCACTTTTACGATCGCAGCGCGGCACCGAGATGCTATATAGAGTTGCTCTAAAAGGTTTGAGAACGATCGATTTCCAAGTTAACAGACACAGAGAGAAGATAGAGCGAGCGAGAGCGTGGGATTACAATTTTAATCGCTGAATCGAGAGTCGAGATTTTTATAGACGACTTATATATCGAATCGTTTGCTCATAAAGCGTCGGTAGTGTATCAGCGATGAATCGCCTACAGTTCACACAGAAAAATGTGTGCGGCAAAGGATTGTGTCGAGGCGCACCGAAAAACTTGCGAGTCGCGCGCAATCGAGGATGGAGAGACGATGATAAAAAAAAACGTATTTGCTCTCTGTGCCGTACCCGATATCCCTTTGTAAATGACCGAGGCATCGATCCTCGGAATGACCAAGGTAATTTCATCGAAAGTCGTATAGTTCGAGAAGCTCCGGCCTGGCGGCGGCGTACCTACAGCAATTGCACATGATTTTTTCACACTCTCTCTCTCTCTCTCATGGCTTGAAGAAAAAGCTGCTGGCCAGCCGCCGCCGTTGATACGCTTTCGTCGTATAACCGAGTCACCGACGCCGCCGCCGCCATCGTCGTCGTTGTTGCCGGCCGTGAGGCCGCTGGCGTGGAACGATTCTCATGCGCGCCCGCGAGAGAGAGTCGAGAGAAAATGACTCTCTCTCCTATATATATATAGATGGATAGAGAAGAGGAAGAGTAAGATATCCTGATGACTTAATGTGTATAAGGGAGAGAGAGACGTACTAAACGCGATCATTGCGCAAAGAACGCGAGAAAAGGAAGGAAAAAAAAGGCCGAGCAGTGCCTCGAGGGGGTGCGCATTTATACATATACTTCGTTTATGCCATTTATATAGCGCAACTTGTGGCAAGAGAGATAAAAAAAAACCCATTTAGTATAGTTGACAATTATACAAGAGCCGAGGAAACTTTTTCTCAGGGCGAAAAAAGTTTGAAAAATCATGTTACGATTCTATACGTCAACATGTATCCAGCCCTATTTAAATATTTACCGGACCTAAAATCGACACGTGCCATCGGTGTCCAACTTGCTGCGGTACGTACCGAAGATTTTCTGCGTCGTTATACACGATGACGGGCGTCCGGTAATACAGCAATAATAATATATACTCGGAGACTCGAAAATCGAAAAAACCGAAAGAATCTCGACAACAGCGGAATCGCTTCGAGCAAATATTGGTTCGCTCTTCGGTGTATATGTATATACGCGATCGGTATTATTACGAGACGACGACGATGTCACAATATATATATATATAATATTTTCCAGTGAACGCAAGTGTGGTTTGTTTTTTTGTCGTACCTACACACAAGTCACTTTGTACTCCGAAGAAAGAGAGATAAGCTGTCCGCGCGGCGTGCGTATGTACGAGCGAGCTTTTATTTTTTTCGCGTATGTATATACTTTTATTTTTATAACAGAGAGAGAGAGAGAGAGATCACACCGGACGATGAACTTGAAAGAGCAGCGCTGCGATCTTGAATGTCACTATACGTAACACGTCATCGCACGAGCTTCCGATTTATTAAGCCCGCACACACACCTTGTTTCTCGAGCGCGCGGACGAATGTTACGAAAATTACGTTCATATATTACGTTCATATAGTGCGTATTTAAGCTTGTTGACGCCATACGAAAGAGAAATAAATGTCCGCAACAACGTATTATCAGAAATTAATGGCGTTATATACTCCATCTTTAGCGTCTCTCTCTCTCTCTCTCTCTCAGCTAGCTCTATCGGCGGGATACATACTATATATATTTTTCATTGAGGTCAGTCACGCGCTTTCAGCCTTCGGGCAACGAGCTAGACTTGAAACGGATATATATGTAAGCGCGCGATGGTCGGTTAGGTGCACCTCTAGCCGCTGCTCCAAATGTAAACCGCAGCAGCAGCTCTCCACACTGCTCCGCGTAAACGACTACCGGAGCAGAATGAAAAAAAAAAAAAAATAGGAGAAGAAGAAGGAAAAACTAGCGCGATGTATAGGAGCGAGGAGAAAAAGTCTGCACTGTGCAGTCGTATACAGTGGAATGTGCGCCTGCCTATATACCATACCGATCGAAAGCCGCAGTACACGATGCAGCGGCGGCAACGGCGTCGATCGTCGATATTTTTATTAAGCTCGAGCTGCTGCCGCCGCTGCCGTTGGCTGGCATTTTTCATCGCTGTACACATAACGCTGTTGTGCGGTTCAATATCACGTGTATCGTATACCTGTACCGCTGCCGATGTGGCAGACGTCTCTCGTATACACAGTTGCTCTATGCGCGTTTTCTAGAATATATGATAATTATTGCACGCCAAGTTCGAAGTAAATTAGAGCTGCGATTGGGAAGAGTGCAGCCATCGTTGTATCTTACTTACACGGTTATAACGAGCGTGTAAAAAGGCGCGCGCGTACACACGACGATAAAAAAAAATAAAAAAAATGTATATATCGTCGCGTACGTACGTACGTACCGTACGTAGGCTCGTGACTCAGCTGCTGCAGGCGCGCGAGCGAGCATTATTGCTAAATTCACTTATCCGCGTGCCGGCACGAGGCTCTGCGCACCAACGAGTACGACGAATTAATAAAAAAAAAAAGAGATAAACAGAACGTGAAACGCGGAGATGTATATAAGGAGCGCCGATGGTCGAAAAGAGATCAGCAGCAGCAGCAGCAGCAGGCAGTTGCGAGAGCTGCAGAGGCCAAATGCAAAGTATCTGCGCTCGCGCAAGGAGAGAAAAACGAACGATCGCACCTTGCGCGCTCAAATTACGTATATAAGGAAATGCGTGCGTATGGGTAAAAAAAAAAAAAAATATGTATCACGCTTATACACCGACGAGGCGCGATGGCACGCACGGACACGAATATAATATATTGTGCTGCAGTTCGCGGACTTATGCAACGGCACGCGCAGCGATGCCGAGTCCTCGCGGCGACGCGGTGCAAGTCCCCGCTTCTCTTTCTCCTCCTCCGCAACTCCTACTTTGAGACTCGGTACGTCACTGTACGTTCACAGCTCGTATTATACATATGTGTACGCGCATTTAGCATGCACACACATGTGTATAATATAATAAACACAGACGCACTCGGACACGACGACGACGACGACGACGACGACGGGAGCTATATTATATATACGATCGGCCACTGCTGCTGCTGCTGCTGCCGATGATGCACGCATGCACGTGCGCGACTGCGGCGGCGGCGAACCATGTTCCTCCACACACACACACTACCTATACGCATGTATAATAATAATACGGCAGGTGGATTTTTAGGCGGGCCACGCAGTAGGTATGTATAAATATAAGAGAGGCTTTTGGCGAGCGCCGCCGCCGCCACCGCCACGGCGATTCCCGATCGTTTCTCTCTCTCTCTCTCTTTCTTTCTCTTTTTGGCGATCCTTTCGCCAGTTTCCTGCGCGTGGATACACACACCAACTCACGCGGACAAGACGGTATTTTTCGCTCTTACAATTTTGTAGGTCGACGAGTCGAACTACTAAATATATAGCGCGCCGTCTCGCTCTGTTATATTCCGCGCGGCTCTATATAACTCCGAAACAATAGCCTGCGCGATATGCGTGTTAATATATATAATATATTATATAGCGGCTCATTCGCGGCTCAGGATCGCGCTTGGACGCGCGCCGCTTCTTCTTGCGATCATCGGTATAACAATGACTTGTCGCGCTCGCAGCACACGTTCTTGTCACACATTATATAGCCACGAGTCGCGCATTAAAAAATAATAAAGCCCCGAGCGAGCGCGATAACAAAAAATTCGCGCTCGCGCTTACTCGAGCGAGAGAGCTAATGTAATAATAAGTAGATAATGAAAAAAAAAAAAAAACTGACGCGCACGAGAGACATACAGACAGACCCTTGCGGAGCTTATATATTACGTTGTGTAGGAACGATGAGACGGTCAAAATAGCGATAAGCAGCAGCAGCGAGTCGAGGCCCCCGAGAAGAGCCTGAGCTGCATGCATAACGCGCTCGACACAATATATATAATAATATATAAGTACGCGCGCGACTTGACTCACGACTCGATTCGACTCTCTACCTCGCCCAAGTGTTGTCTGTGTGTGTACTTATGCACACGTTGAAAAAAATTAAAAAAAAATAAAACGTTGCGTGTATCATCGAGCAAACATACACGCGAACGAGCGAGCGAGACGCGCGCGCAAACACAAGAGACATCGCACTGGCAAAAAACGAATCGAGTTAATGTAGCTGATCGCTTGCACCGAAAAATAACGTCATTAATATTGCTTCGAGTACTCAAAAGTTGAATCTACTGCTATTACTACATATATATATGTAGGGCCCGGCGCGCAACGCAAAACAATAAATGTGCAGCTATATCATTATGAAATTCTTCTCTTCTTTTTCGAGTCTCAGTCGTAATAGCAGTAGGTATATGTATGTATATGCAAGGAAAGACAGCTACTACTGGCGAGTCGAGTCGAACGAAGCGAAATATAAATATACGAGCGCCGAGAGCGATTAAAGCTAAGGAAAATCGTTTTGCCAATTACCTGTTTCATGGAATTCCCCCTTGAGAGCAGTGGTATAGTAGTAGCAGCAGTAGCCGATGTATATAGCTATGGATGTATATAGTAGAAGCAGCGGCGGCCGCTACATCGCCGCGAGATCGGCGATCCAAAAAGTCCTCTCTATATACACTTCTCTCGACTCCTTTCCGGCAGCTTCGACTCTACGGGATGCAGCTTAGCTTGGCTTCAAACTTGCAGGCCTCTCGAATAACGGCAGACGGCAGCAGCAGCAGCAGTGGCACGATCTCGTCGTCGTCGTCGTCGACGTCGGTGTACATTTTTTTTTTGCGCGTCCCCGTGTGTGCAGCCGCTGATGCAGCTATATACAGAGGCCAGCGATCGCAGTCTGATGTAACGGCGCCACGAATACCTGCCGCGCGCCGCGATTGCAGCCGATTGATGCCGTATACGTTTGTCTGTGTGTCCGAGTGTATATACTCGTGTATCTGTGTGTGTGTGTGTGGACTTCCGCGACGCTCGGTATATGCTCTCCCCCTCTCGCACCCGTGTGTGGCTGCAGCAGCAGCAGCAGCAGCAACGACGACGACAGCTATGTGCTCTGCGATATACGTATATGACTCGACGACGACGACGACGACGACGGCATTATGCAAGTGCCTGCGCCGCGAGACAAGCCGCCGCGCGCGAGATTATGTGAAATATATCCACACGCAGAGAGACGAAGAGAAAGAGAGAGATAACGCCCGCGACGACAACAACTTTGAAGAATATAGGTGCACGTACACGTACACGTACAGCGGCGGCGACAGCTCCGAAAATCGTGTGCGACTCACGAAACGATCGGTGTTGTATATTTATTATTTAAAAAAAAAAAAAACTTTGAAAAAGAAGCGAGAGCAGAGATACGAAAGAGTATAGAGTATGTGTATGTAGCTCGCAGAGTAGATGAGAGAATAAGAAGTTAAGGTAAGAAAAAGGCAACCGGTTGCTCGGAGCGCCGCTTCTCAACTAACCGAGCAGGCCGGCAGGTCAGACCAGGTAAGAGACAGCCGCCGCGGCCGCTGTAAAAAAAAACCGACAGCCGAGAGAGGAGGAGAAGGTGTACGTGGAGGTGTATTATATGGTAGTGGTAGTGGTAGTGCGGCTGTGCTGCGAGCTAGCTTATATTATACGTATACCTATATGCCGGTGCTGGTGGTGGTGGTGGTGGTGGTGGTGGCCGGCACCGCTCGAGCTCGCGCTCTGTGCACGAGCCCGTGACTCTCGAGCTTGCCCGTGTATATACACAAGCATGCAAGCCAGCCATAAGGCTGGCTATCTCTCTCTCTCTACGCTGTGCTGTGTGCAGCTCCTGTGACTCTCTCTCTACCTGCCTGCCTGCCTGTGAGCCAGTATATAGCACTGACAAAGGGAGAGAAGGGCTCGGAATTAGAGAAAGAGAAAGAGAGAGAGAGAGAGAGAAGGGGCAGCAGCAGCAGCTCATTCTGCACACAGGAGAATTAGAAAAGAATGTGAAACACAGAGAGAGAGAGAGAGAGAGCCTAACGTAGGTAATGAGAGGTGTGCAGGACGTGTGTCTGTGTGTGTGTGTGTGTGTGTGTTTCACGTACATGTGCACAGGTACTGCACACGGAGCTCGCGCGAGCTTCGGAGTAGAGGAGCTGCAGAGAGAGAGAGAGGAGGGAAATGCTTATATGTATACCTGCACACACAGACACATACAGGTGGGGATCTCACTCTCTCACTCTTTAACATACAAGTTCAAAAGAGAGACAAAGAACAATGTGACTCAACGAGCGCAACAGGCTGCAGCATATACATACATACATACAGCACCAACACTAATTCTAGCTCCCCAAGTTGTGCGCAGCAGCAGCAGCAGCACACGCTAGGTATATAAGCTAGCTTGCATTATATACCCCCTTCGCGCAGAGAGTCGAGCTTAGCTACTACTAGGCTTTTTATCCATGGATGCTGCTGCTGCTGCTGTTGCTGCTTTTAGAAAAACATTTCTCTCTCTCGTGCAAGGTGAAAAACCGTTGAGTTATGGTGCCCGTGTGCAGCAGCAATTGTCTTCTTCGTCCGACACGATGTATCGAGGACTCGCTTCATTTTACCATCCTTTACTTTTTATTATATCGATATTTTTTTTTTGTAAAAGCTCGCGCGCGTGGGTCAAACTCGAACTCGAATCGAGCGGTATACCCGCTGCAGCTCCGTAATAGTACGTGTTGCTAGATTTTAGGGAAGCGATAAAGCCTCATACGTGTACTTTCTTTTATTTTCAAACACACAAATTCAGCAGCGACGACGAGGAGGAAGAAGCGAGAAGTGAAATTCACGTATAAACATAACACACGTAAATGTGTCTGTGTGTGTGTATGGTACGTGACACGAAAGTGGATGACGGCTGCATTAACGAAAATACGACAGACAGCTTTATGATGCTTCGTCGCTTTCGACTCTGCTTATAGACAACACTGAAAATTTTTCGAGGCTTCGTGCGACCCCCGCGCGAAATTGTATTATTATTAACGAATTACCACATTCTCAACCACATGCCAAGATGCGCGCGAAGTTTTCGTCATTTTTTATACTCGCGCCGATAAGAAATACACGAGACGATTAGATACTCGAACGTCACGACAACTTCAAACGATACACGCTTTAAATGTCATTATAAAAAACTTCGAGTTTAAAAAAAATGTTTCTGTCTTGGCAGTGGTTACACTTTGGTTCGTTTGTTATTGTATCGATTGGTCCAGATTTTAGGCGACTAATCTTTGAGATTTCTCTAATTGGTACTAACATTTTTCACCGAAAAAAGTATGTGAAACTACGTTACATCGAGTTATTTTCCAAGCCGCAGCAGCCTCGACTCGACCGGAGACAAAAAATTTTACAAGTAACAAAATTACACTCGTACTCGTAACTTTCCAAGCACATTGAAAAAAAATAAATTACAAACCGCGCGCCGAGGCTCGAGGTGTAAAATTTATCGTTGCCGAACCATCTGTATTAACAATAACAGAGCCGCGAAATGATTAATTGTTTTTTTTTTTATTCATATTTTACGGTTTGAGAAACGATTTCAATAGAATTAGGAAATGAGCAAAAAAGAGAGAGAGATAGAGGCCAAGAGAAAGTTGTTATTGTTTTCATATAATATGTAAGCATCTGATGCATTTAAATTCATACAAGACTTGAAATTGAATAAAATTATACATTGCTAAATGCCTTGATTTCCCTTTACAAACAATGAGTAGAATTGTAGTTGTTATAAAATATTTTAAATACTTTAGATGAAATTCATGGTGTCACGCGAGAGTACCAAAATAATTGTTTTTATTTTTAAGCTTTAATTATCAACTAGATCGAAAAATAAATTGACTCATCCAGGTCAATTAATTTGTTGTACCGAACTATTCTAAATTAATATTTGATTAATGTTCGTTTTTATCTCAACCAATTAGAGTACCCGAATGATTTGCCGTGTTGCTTATCTGTTACAAAATAATAACATTAGACTTTTCTTCGCAGCTTAGGCATGAAAATAATAATAGCTGTGTGTGTGTGCGCGCGTCTGTTCTGCATTCGGACAAAAAATGGGAGAAAACAATACGAGAAAGTCGACGGGTATCAGGTGTAATATATGGAACACGAGCACTTGTTCGCGGGGCCTTTGGCCACTTATAATTTCACATATTATTGCGCGGTTCGAAGGTGAGGCGTACACTCGAGCCAAAAAAGTCGCAGCTGCTGTATGTACGCACAGGTACTATATATACAGTCGTATAAGCAGCCCTGCACGATGATATCTTCACACACGCGTGACGCCGCGCACCGCGCGTAAACTCAAAGTCGACGCCGTTCGTATGTATATACGCGTACTTGTACATTCAATTTGCTTCATAACGATGAAAAAACGAAAAAGAACTTGTGAAAAGTCACGATCGATTGCTTTTCATCCTATCCGGGAAATTTAGAAATTGGTGTGAAAAAAAAGGCGAGCAAAGTTATAACTGCTTGGCTGTACAGTTATATAGCCGCCGCCGCCGCCGACACCTGTTTCCTGTGTTGTTCGGTTGATAATTGACAATGGCCTGGGAAAAACGCGTTACTACTGTCAGAGCTGTGTACTGTAACGCTGTCGAACGCGAGAGGCGAAGAAAAAAAAAAAGAGATACTTATTGAGCTCTGTATTAATGTCTAGTCGAGGCGAAATCGTCGCAAACGTGGGAAAAATAGTCTAATGGATAATTTTTATGTCATTCCCTCGGTAATGACACCCTGAATGTGGAAACCAATCTTACCCCTGAGTTTTCCCGCACCAATTTGTTTAAACGAATTTTTTTAAACAAATGAAGAAATTTCAAAAATTTGCACCTGAAACCTATTTTTTTTAGGTAATTTGGACCGTTTTAAAGAGAAAGTTACTCTTGGTAATTTTCTCTAAAATGCATATTTTACGAGTTATAAGCGATTCAAAGTCAAAAAAACGCTAATTTTGCCATTTTCAATCGCTTATTACAACAGGAAAAAACAATGTTTTCGATTTTACCCGCGCTCTTTTTTTATCTTCAAACATCCCTCTATCAAGTCCCATAGTTTTTTTTCG
>CACVKI010145925.1:0-17094 GCA_902732785.1 Trichogramma evanescens
AAACGTAACTTTTCAATCTTAGGGTGAATCTTTACACTTTTTATCTTAAATCAAAGGTTAAAAGCTCTTCCTTAAAAAAAGTATTACTTTTATTTAAAAAAACCAGTTTGTTTTAGAATAAATATGATAAAACTAAAAAAAACATGAAAAAAAAATTTTTTTTCTCGAAAATCTCTCATAATTTATTCAATACTCATCGCAGAACTAACAATTTTGTTTTGGCTTCTTCCTTACATCAAAACGAATAAAATGAGATATTTACAGTAACGATACGAACTACCGTCATCGAGATCCAACACACGCACACACACACACACACACACACACACACACACACACACACACACACACATACAGACATGTGTCAGCAATTCGATCTAGTTTAAGAATATATATGTAAAAGTACTCTACGATTATTAGTTATGAAAGTCGAAAATCGGTCCGTCACAAAGCTTCCTCTATGAGGAAGCAATACATTCTCGTTTTACTCTCAATTGTTTGAGCATTATCATTGACAATAAGGCTATTACATTCAAACGTCTAAATTTAATACAAATGAAGTTCTCTCCATTACAAACAGAGACGAACGTCAAATTTAATGCGGATATTTTCTCAATTAAGTATCGTTATAAAGCTTGATTCGATCTCTATTTTACAGATACAACCCGAGACCGGCGAGCTCGTACTGACGGGCTCGGCACGCTCGACCGACACCGAGCGTGGCATCTACGAGCTGGTCGTCCGTGCCACGGATCACGGCTCGCCGGCCAAGTTCGCCGAGGCTCGGGTCTACATCCGAGTGGGGGTGCCGGGCAATCAGAAGCCCGTCTTTCGCGGCAACTACAAGTCCAGCCAGCCCGGGCCCAACGTCTACCGGGCTAAGATCCCGGAGAACGCCGCCGCTGGCACGGAGATCATACGCGTCCAGGCCAACGATCCGGACGGCCGCGACAATCTGCTGCGCTACCGCATCCACTCGGGCGCCCGCGACAATTTCGCCATGGATCCGCGCTCGGGCCTGATGACCGTGGCGCCGGAGGCTCGGCTGGATCTGGAGTCGGGCGGGCCCAAGTACGAGGTGATTGTGCACGCGGTGGACTCGGGCGAGCCGATCCGCGAGACGGCCACCACCACGGTGACGGTCGAAGTGCTGGACGTGAACAACAAGCCGCCGGCCTTCGAGAACTCGTCGTACACGGCTTACGTGTCGGAGCGGGCCAAGATCGGCGAGAGGGTGATCGAGGTCCGGGCCCGGGATCCGGACAGCGACGCCGAGATCGAGTACTCGATCGTCGAGCCTAGCCGAGCCCTCGACAAGACCGGCGCCACGGTGCAGGAGTCCTTCTACGATTATCGCGGACTGTTCCGCGTCAACAAGACCACGGGCTCGGTGACCATCGCCAAGCCGCTCAACTACCAGAGGGCGGCGGTGATCATCATGACGCTGGAGGCGCGCGATCTCAACGCCGCCGTAGACAAGGACCGACAGCTCGCCCGGGTGGAGCTGTCCGTCTTCGTGCAAGCCTTCAGCGACGACAATCCGACCTTCACGAATCAGGGCTGGTCGGCCAACAATCCCTGGATTAGGTTGACGATACCCGAGGAGCAGCCGCTGGGCACTACTCTGCTGATGCTGCAGGCCAAGGAGCCGCAGACCGGCTACGCCGTGCAGAGATTCGAGATGGTCAGGGGCGAGAACGACGAGGCCTACTTCAACGTGGGCGTCAACAGCGGCAACGTCGTTCTGAGCAAGCGGCTGGATTACGAGAGCTTGAAAGATAACGTAAGGAAATATTTAAAAAAAAAAGTGATACGGGCAGAATTTGTTTTATTTTACATTTTTTCAAACCCAAAAAAATGGTTTTTACGCATAATGAGATGACGTTGGAGAAACTTATGATATTGTTGTGAATGAACAGTTTTAGTTTAGTCTTCTTGAACGAGTAAATCAAGAGGTGCGGTAGCACCTAGGCGGCAAAGTATAAAAAAAAATTATTAAACAATTTTTTAAATTTTATACATTCTCAAAGTCGTAGTACGTGAATGATGCACCGAATCAATTATATGTTGTCTTTAAGATTAATCTTTGTTATCGCATGCTCAGTCGATATCTTTATGCGACGATCTAACGTGCATATTCAGACTTGATTTTCGTAAAAATATCTTTCCGCAAACTTTACATTCATGGGTAATATGATTATGTACTGAATCCATGTGGGTTTTGAGACAATCCTGTCGTGTAAATTTTTTTCCGCACACACTACATCCATGTGTGATACCAAAATGGGACGATTTGATATGCCTCTTGAGATCATTGTTGCTGGTGAATTTTTTCCCGCATATTTCGCATGTGGGTGCCATACCATTATGCATCGCATCGATGTGAATTTTGAGAGTAGCTTTGTGTTTGAATGTCATTCCACATACACCACACGCATGTCTAACACCATTATGTACTGTATTGATATGCCTCTTGAGAACTCCTCTTTGTGTGAATGTCTTTTCACATACACAACACGCATGTTTAACACCATTATGTAATGAATCGATGTGCATCTTGAGTGTAGTCTCAGTTGAGAATTTCTTTCCGCACATTTCGCATATTGGTGCCATACCATTATGCATCGCATCGATGTGGATTTTGAGATCTCCTTTTTGTGAGAATGTCTTACCACATGTACCACACGCATGTCTAACACCATTATGTACTGTATTGATATGCCTCTTGAGATCTCCTTTTTGTGTGAATGTCTTTTCACATACACCACACGCATGTTTAACACCATTATGTACTGCATCGATGTGGACCTTGAGTTTATCCTTCTTTTGAAATTTCTTTCCGCATATTTCGCAAGTGGGTGCCATACCATTATGCATCGCATCGATGTGCATTTTGAGATGACTTTTTTGTGTGAATGTCTTTCCACATACACTACACGCATGTTTAACACCATTATGTACTGCATCGATGTGGACCTTGAGATTACCTTTTTGTGTAAATTTTTGACCGCACATATTACATGGATGTTTAGCACCATTATGTACTCCATCGGTGTGGACCTTGAGTTTAGCCTTAGTTGAGAATTTCTTTCCGCATATTTCGCATTTAAGGGCCATACCATTATGAATCGCATCGATGTGAATTTTGAGATCTCCTTTTTGTGTGAATGTCTTTCCACATATACCACAGGCATGTTTAACACCATTATGTACTCCATCGATGTGGATCTTGAGTTTATCCTTCTTTTGAAATTTCTTTCCGCACATTTCGCATGTAGGTGCCATACCATTATGCATCGCATCGATGTGGATTTTGAGATCTCCTCTTTGTGTGAATGTCTTTTCACATATACTACACGTATGTCTAACACCATTATGAACTGCATCGATGTGGATATTGAGACTATCTTTTTGTGTAAATTCTTTGCCGCGTGTAATACATGGATGTTGGCCACTATTATGGACCGTATCGATATGAGTTTTGACATTTCTTTTTTGGCAAAATAACTTTCTACATATTCCATCTGTAAGGTTTATATCATTATGCACCATACTCATTTTATTTTGGATTTCATGCTCGTTGTTCAACTTTTTTGTGATTTTTTTATTTTTACGTCGCTTATTGAGTTCACAGCCGATATTCAATTTCAACTCATCCGTAAAGACACCAACAAATTCTTGTTTCACCTCATCCGCGGGTTCCTTTTTAATTATGTGTAAAGTATTATAACCGTTGCTATCTCTTAAATTCTTCAAGCTATTTGGAGAATAATCGTCAATTTTCTTAATTTCCAATAAATGAAGGTCACACTTCGCGTTTTTACATTCGAATTCTACTTCGACGTCGTCATCAAGTTCATTCTCATGATTTTCTTGATATTTTCGAGTCACACGGGACTGTAATATAATTTAAGTTATAAGGTCATTTTTATAAAAAAACCACTACGATATACCAGTATATGTAACGATCAATTCTTACCGGATTTCTCTGTGGCTGAATTTCTTCTTTGTATTTGGTAAATTGAAAATTGTCAACATCGTGTGTCCTGAGCATAGACTCATAATCCTCATTTTCAATTGGTTCCTCCTTCACTCTGAAATATTTACATAAAGATTAAAAATCCTGTTACAATATTTTTATACTTGCATCGTCAAGACATAAAAATTACCTAACGGTGTAGTCGAATGTGCCATTCGAATTCATCTTTCACGATCAAAATTTCGGTTACGACTAAACATCATCCGATGATTTTACGCGTCAAACTAGCTAGCTCAATTACAATTACAATAATATTTACAAGTCATGTTATGAAACCCATTTAAAATAACGTAAACAAGGCAAAATTGAGCGATTATATTACATTATTGAAGAAATTAAATTATTTATCTCGTAATTAATAGAAAATAGTTTTCGATAAATGATACATTCTATTATAAAAATTAGAAATAAAAAAATGATGCCCAAAACACACTAAGAACGTATCGTAGAGATCTCAAGACCAGTCTGAAAAGGTAAAAAAAAAATTCCAAAAGTTATTTTGACCCCGACGTGATTTGAACACGCAACCTTCTGATCTGGAGTCAGACGCGCTACCGTTGCGCCACGGAGTCTTATTATTATGATCGATCTAAAAAACTTACAAAGTCATTTTGTAGCTAGCACTCGTCCGGATGACTTCCATAAAATTAAAACTCGATCGCAATA
The DNA here is from genome assembly GCA_902732785.1 of Trichogramma evanescens. Classification (NCBI taxonomy): domain Eukaryota; kingdom Metazoa; phylum Arthropoda; class Insecta; order Hymenoptera; family Trichogrammatidae; genus Trichogramma; species Trichogramma evanescens. The sequence goes on from CACVKI010145925.1 coordinate 4,706, forward strand.
CGCAGGTGATCCGCTTCAAAGTGCGAGCCCTGACTCGAGACTTCGACATCACCCAGCGCATGTCCGAGGCCAACATCGAGGTCACCGTCGAGGACGTCAACGACAACGGGCCCGAGTTCGCCCAGCCCAACTACAAAGTCAGCGTGATGGAGTCCGACAGGCCGCCCAAGGTCGTGCTGACGGTCAAGGCCACGGATCTGGACAGCGCCAATACGGAGGCGGAGCTCAAGCGCGGCTACGGCGTCGTCGGCTACTCGCTGACGGGCGAGAACGCGAATCTCTTCGAGATCGATCCCGTCAGCGGCACCATACGCGTGAGTATTCGAGTCAATTATTTTTTATCCCTAAAAATCAATGATAATTAATGTATCTTTTCTATTAGATCGCGCCCAATGTCACGCTGGACCGCGAGCGACAGTCCGTGCTCAAGATGCAGGTGATCGCCCAGGACATGCCCCAGGGCGGGGCCAATCGCCGAGTGGCCCAGGCCTCGATCACCGTCGACGTTCTCGACGTCAACGACAACGCCCCGGCCTTCGCTCAGGAGTCCTACACCTCGGTGGTACCGGAGAACGCAGCCCCCGGTGTCAGCATCGTCAACGTAACGGCCCGGGATCCGGACGAGGCCGGCGGCGGCACCATCCACTACGAGATCATCGACGAGGGCGAGGCCAGCGGTCTCGTCCGCATAAATCACACCACGGGCGAGATCCGGTCGAGTCGTGCCCTGACGGGCAAGGGCCGCACCGAGCCCTACGCCATGCGGGTCCGCGCCCAGGATCAGGGCGAGCCGGCTCTGTACACCGACGTCCCGCTGATCCTGTACATCGGCGACGTGGTGAGCAACGACGGCGTGCCGCTGTTCGTGCGTCCCGGCCTGGACGAGATCGCCCACGTCTCGGAGAACTCGTCGATCGGTAGTCCGGTGTTTCAGGTACTGGCCACCGATCCGGACGATCCCCAGCTGCCCAACGGCAAGATCGTCTACAAGTTCCTGGAGGACGGCGACTTTGGTAGCGGTGGTGGCGACGCGGCGGCCTTCCACATAGATCCGCGCACTGGCCTGATCACCAGCCGAGTGCCGCTCGATCGCGAGGAGAAGGAGAACTACACGCTGATCCTCGTGGCGCAGGATCTCGGCGAGCCACCCCAGCAGGCGACGAGGGTGCTGCAAGTCCGTGTGCTCGACATCGACGATCACAAGCCGCACTTCAAGCGTCAGGTCTACGGTCCGCCGCTGGAGTTCAGCGTGAAGGAGGAGACGCCGATCGGCACCAGGATCGGTATAGTCCAGGCGATCGACGAGGACATCGGCGAGAACGGCCAGATCGACTACGCGATAAGTCACGGCAACGAGGCCGGATTCTTCGCCATCGAGCGACTGGCCAACAACAGCGGCTTGATCAAGTCGACGAAGCGTCTCGACCGCGAGACCAGCGAGAGGCATCTGCTGACGATCAGATGCTTCAAGTACACGGGCAAGCAGCAGGACTTCATACCCAAGCCGTACAATCGGCAGGAGCCGGCGGAGAGGCAGGTACTGGTGCGGATAATCGACATCGACGACAACAGGCCGCGTTTCGACAAGGACAACGTGACGATCGGGGTGAGACTCAACGTGCCGATCGACACGAGCCTTATCACCCTGGAGGCGCGCGACGTCGACGTCGACGCCCTGCCGATCAACTACATCATGGGCGACACTGCATTCGTCGCGCTCAACGAGCACCACGCCAATCCCAACAAGCCCAAGCGCACCTCGGTCGGGACGGGTCAGTCGCCGCCTCTGGCGCTGAACCCGGTGACGGGCGAGGTGCGCACCACCAAGAGCCTCGTGGCCTACGCCGACGGCTACCTCGAGGTGCCCATCCTCGCCAACAACTCGCTGGTACCGGGCCGCGAGACCAACGTCACTCTCCGGGTCTTTCTGCTGCGCGACCGGGACATGCTCAAGTTCGTGTTCAGTCGGCCCCCGACCGAGGTGCGCGAGCGTCTCGAGGCGTTCGAGCGCGAGGTGCGCGAGGCGCTGCTGCTGCCCCAGGTCCAGGTGAACGTCTACGACACGCAGTTCTACGCCAAGGAGGACAGCTCGCTGGACTTCTCCGCCACGAGCTCGTGCTTCCAGATGGTGGGGGGTAGGGAGGCTTTCGGCCTGGCGGAGATGAGGCAGCTGCTGCTGGACCCGGACAATCGGAGACTGAAGGACGTGTACGAGAGGTATCACGTGGACGGCATACAGAATTGCGCGGTGACGTTCGCCCGGACGGACGCGTCGGCGACTCAGCTGTGGGTACTCGCGATAGCGGTGCTGGTCGGATTCGCCACGGTGACGGCCAGCTGCACCATTTGCTGCATGCACTCCAAGTGAGAAGACTATTCTGAATCATTTTTTTTTTTTTTTTATAAATATTCGATAGAAAAATTCTAACGTCGTGTCCTTTTTTTGCAGATTCAAGAGGCGCGCGAGGCACGCGAGGCTGCGCGAGAACTCGCGGCCGACCCTGAGCTACATCTCGTCGGGACCGGCGCTGATGAGCGCGGGCTCGCACGCGAGCCTCGGCGGGCCGCCGGTCACCCCGGGCCCGGCGATGCTCATCAGCAGCGGCCATCATCATCACGAGGGCCCCTACGAGTGGGGCAACACGATCTACCACCCGAGCACCCTGTCGAGGCCATGACATTTGTACTACGAGTACGTGTTGTATTGAGGAGAGGATTTTCAATGACAATTTTATACTTATACTGTGTGCCAACTTTTTGCTGTATAGACGCGAGTAACTGCTATTCGCTTAAAGTATAAATATAGTATATATAGACTGCAGGCGCGCGACTGGCACGAGGAAAGAGAGAGAGAGAGAAATGGTGCTAGTTATGAGCTATTTAAAGTTAACTAAGTTCGAGTATATGAACAAGTTTTTTTTTTATAATATGTAACGTCGGTGTTTTGCGCCATGACTCGGCGTGGAATAGAAAAGTATGCGTGTGGTAAAGACACCTACCGTGTTAAAAAAAAAACATTAAATTTAATACAGATTCAATGTTAAAGCGAACTAACCGATTTCAAATTTTATTTAAGACACTTTTACGTGATATCTTAGTTTGAAATTGAGGTATCAATATTTCTCTTACCATTAACTGCACAACAAGTGCATGCAAATGTAATTATGTGCATTACTTTTCAATGCAAAAAATAACCTAAAAAAATCTAATTCCTCTGGTAAATTTGAAAATTGTCATCGAAAATTAATGATTTAATAATGATTGAATACTTTCAAAAATTTGTGGCGCTAGATGGCGTGTGCCTTCATTTGTAAATCTGCAAGAGACAAAGTCAAAATAATTCTATAAAAACAATGAATTTTATATTCCTTATACTTCCAAGTCCATTTGAATTTATTGTTGTATTTTTATGTCACGCATTTGTATCTATAAATAAAGTGAAAAGAATTGTATATAAGTTAAAGCGTGAGTATGCAGAGCTGTATAATAGTTCGTTAGCTCAGGTAGATGTCCCCTACGCGCAGATTTTGCTATCCCCATGCTATACGTCACCATAATATTATGTAATATATAAAATATTTAATTTATATGATAAATTTGTTTTTATATACGTTGTATCATAGTTAATGTTTATCTGTAAAAATGTATCGCTCGAGTCACTCTCGGCGATGAAAAGTTTTTCAATCAAATCGTTATTATCGTGTACCAATATATAATTCCTGTAGTCCGATAGGTTAAATTTAATCTACGGTGTCGTCTTTTCAATACGTTGTGACAGTCTACTTATTATTCTTAACTATTAAAGACTCGAATAAAATCGAAAATGTTGAGCGTGACGTGCTGCGAATCGAAGGAATGCGTGTGTAATGCGAGCGAGTGTGTTTATATATCGTAATGAAATTATATCTAATCATGTTACTAGGTAGCGCAATCAATTATATATTTTTCAATTAACAGATAGCCCGTTAAGAAATTTATTTTTATTTTTATTATTATCGTTCGAGTGTAAAGTACGATACGCATGTAGAATTACAAATGTATAAATCAATTTTTTTTTAATGCAAAGCTTTTATACAACGATTAATGTGTAAATTTTTTTTACTCGTAATAAATATAAACAATATAACGAAGTAAGGAATTGTTGATTATTTTCAAGATACTTTTCAGAGTCTAGTTACTTGCTATCTTCGTGAATTAACAATTAGATTTACTTATCTATAGTCTATTTAAAAAATAACAGCTGTCAATCGATATCTTTCACGATCATTCAACAAAATTTCAAATTCGAATCCGGTCATAATACTGCATTAAATATCTACAACTCTGATTCTATTTTGTCAAGTGAAATTGGAATTTTTGATTTCAATCAGTCAGTCGCAACAATGCTATCGGCGAATTGTTGAAAGCCCTCGTACGTGTCCAAGTCCTCGAGCCTGGCGATTTTTTCGCTCTTCTTGACGATCGGCTCGGCTGTCGTCGTCGACGACGTATTAGCGTTGCTCGAGGTAGTAGCCATCGTCGCGAGCTCCGTCGTGGTCGACGTCGTCTTCGTCGTCGTTGTGGTCTCGGCAAAGACGACGTGAACGGGACCAGCAACGGCAGCAGTAGCAGCTTTGGTGGTGGTGGTCGTCGTCGATGCTTCGATCGGTGGTCTTCTCGACTCCACATCGATGATTCTATTAGTAAAGTTCTTGATCGTGTCCATCTCCTCCTTGGACAGGGACGTCTCGTCGTAGCGTTTGTGATGATTGTCGACGACGATTCCGCCGTTGACTCTCTTGTCGTGGGCTCGTTGCCGCTCGTCGATTATTCTCGATTCGTCGTCGTCGTCGTCGTAGTCGATCGTCGTCGACGACGGTTGCTGGAGCTGTTTCGTCAGCTCTTGAAAGGGCACGATCATGCGCTCCAGCAGGCGCTCCTTCTCGCCGGAACGCAGCGACTCGACGCGATCGATGACTTCGTTTCTGCAATTATTATTATATTACACACACACACATTTTTCCACGTGGTATTTTTACGACTATCTCCTTCGTTATATACAATAGCTATAAAAAATAATAAAATATTGCGGTAATATTTGAATATCAGCGCGCGAGACACTTGGCGCGCGACACACCTTCGTTCGTACGTATTACAGAGCCGCGAGCGAACGAGACATCGCGTGGTTTTGCAAAAATTTTTTTGTAGCCCGCGGGCATTTTTCAGAGATAGAGAGAACACGCGAGGCACAGAAACTATGAGAATCTCGCTCGAAAACGATCTTTTTTTCTCTCTGTCTCTCGGGCAAGTATACATTGACCATCTCTAACGCGTTACATCATTTTACGTGATAGCATTACGAGGACATGTAGCAGCGACAGATGGTCGCAATTTTTTTTTCTCTCTCTCTCTTATAATAAATGCAAAAATGCTCGCGACGCGCGTCTCGTCGGTGTCGGTCTCACGACTCTGGCATCTCCCCTCATTCTTTCATCGAATCTTTTCAAGCTATTTGTCATTTATAAAGAAAAAAAAAGAGGAAAAAAAGTCACGTCGACTCACCTGCTGTACTTGCCCTTGCGCTTCGGATAGAGATTCAGGTGCAGTATCATCTGGTGCTTCTCCTCGTTGTCGTGGCCGCTGTAGGGCGGCGCGCTGACCGTCGGTACGAATACGCTCGACGCCGCCATCTGTATCTGCTGCTCCTTGGGACGTCTCGGCCGGGGCGATCTCGTGTCGAACTCGTCGGCGACGCCCTTGAACCTCGGCATCGACGTCTTTCTCGACGTCTCGGTACTGTGCCCGTTATAATTATTATTTTTATTATTATTATTGTCGTCTGTAATGGGATAAATGTCGAGCATGACGCTGAACGGTTTGGGCTTTGGCCGTCTCTTTCCGTAATTCGTGCCGTACGAGCCTAAGCTGTCGAGTTGACTCTCGCTCGAGTACGATTGTTGTTGATGCTGATGATGATGATGATGCCTCGTCGAATGCTTGGACGAGTGTGGACGCCTATGATGCTGTTGCGACTGTGGCTGTGGTTGCTGTTGCTGTTGCTGTTGCTGCTGATCGTAAAAGTACGGATTGTAACGCTGAACGCCGTAGGGCGAGAATCTGTTTGGGTATAAAAAGTTGAAACGCCATATAGTTTTCCTCGCTGCGCATCAAAAGTGGATAAGCCCGCGCTTATAAATTCAACGTTTACGTACATAATATATCTACATTGTAATTGGCTTATTGAGGCAATGGATTAGGCGCCAATTTGCATCGTGTGTGCACAGTAGGTGTGTCAGTCGGGAGTCGGGTATTTGATTTTATAATCGCACCTGAGATTCGTGGCGGCCAGCAGATTGACGTCGGCCGGATGCTTGGGCTTGTAATGATATAGAGGATCACCTCCACCGCCTCCGTTGTTGTTGTTGTTGCTGTTGAAGGCGATCGCGTAGGGCGACGGGGCGCTCTGCTCGTCCGACAGTTCGTCGGCGGTTGCAGCGTAAAAGCCGTCGTCGCCTTCGGGATCGGCCTCCGCCGAGGAGGCGGGACCGGCGTCGAATTTTTTCGGGCTCACGTAGTAGCCGGTGAACTTGAGGCCGCGATCGTTGGTCAGGTACTTGACGATGTCTTGGATGCTGCGCGACGAGTGCGGATAACGGTACTGCGAGAGCTGCGGATACTTTTGCTGGCGCTTGAACGAGGCCGGGGCCGGGCCCTTGAGCTCGAAGCGAAACGGCGCTCCGCCGCTGGCCGATTGGCTCTTGTCCTCGGAGGCGGAAGAAGCGGAAGAAGTGGCTGGTGCGTTGTTGTTGTTGTTGTTGTTGCGATGACTCGTCTCGGATTCGGGAAGTCTCAAGCGGCTGATGTTTACGTTAGATCATTAGAGATAATTACGAGTCTGTCTCGGTTTATTTTATGATAATGAGTACCCACCTGACGCGATAGATCATCGCGTGATTGTCGATGATCTGCTGCTCGTTTCTCGCGTTCTCGCTTTTCTCCATTTCCTGGCTCTTGTGCTCCGGTTGCAACTGCCTCTGCTGCTCCTGTTGATCGTCGTTAATATTTCCTCCGAGCCCGAGCAGGCTTTCCCTCAACTTGAAATTTTCCAGATTCTGCATGCGCGCCTCGGGCTCATCGACGATCATTCGGTGCATCCTCTGCATGATCTCGCCGCTCGCCGAGGCCTCCTCCTCGCGTCTGGGCTCGTCGTTCTCCACATCACCGGCGCCAGCCTCGAATTTGTAGTCGGAGTTGCGAACGTCGTCGGCCCTGTCCTCGATCGCGTCGGGATTTCCGACGTTCGAGAACGCGGAGCTGACGTTGGACTGCGTCGACGACAGGGATCTTCTATTGAAGCCGGCCGAGGAGGGCGGCAGCTTGCGCAGGCTGTTTTGCAGGATGTAAATGTGCTTCGTCTCCTGGCTGACTTTGCTGCTGATCGCCGCGCTCGACGCGAAGTCGTACAGAAAGATGCCGATCTGCGCAAACTTTTTAGTTGTATGAAATTTTGCGGATTGGTCGATTCGATTAACTTAGACCCCGCGAAAAAATGCTCAAAATTTTACGATATAATTGGGCCCGTATATGTTTGCCTCAGTTGTTCCTATCACCCTTACACACTCATCATATAAAATTCGTGCAAATCACTATTTAAAGCACACTTTCTGTAAGTATGTTTGAAACATTTTTATACATTTGATATGTCAAACGGCAACTAGATTAAATTTGTCGATTCGAATTTAGTACTGTTATCGTTAATGTTTGTACTTAAAAATGAATTCATTTACGTATCATTATTTATCAACAATCTAGTCAATTATAGAACTAAATAGCATAAGAGCAGTTATTAAGTTAGCATTTTTTTTATATTAATCCATGGAGCTTCACCAACCTTTAGTTACTATTAAACCGTACGTCTACTGTGTTCTACCGAAAATATGCCGTATGCCAAAAATAAGCCGTGGTCAAATTTTCGAGCCTCCATAGGGAATAAGGCATATTCCTAAAATAAGGCGTACTTGTCGAAATAATTTCTGATCCATGTGTAAACAAGATTTAGTGTTAGTTGAGCCGACACTGTGCAAAAATTACATGGGGAATATGAGGTTTACAAAGCTTACGAATAATTTTTTTTTCAATTTTGTATTTTAAATATTTTATAAAATTATAATGAGATTGTAAGTCATGTTCCAAAAATAAGGCGTATGCGCTTTTTATGCATAAAGCATGAATTCCTTAAATTCATGGAATATTTTGGGTAGAACACGGTATACTTATACAAATATTTTTACTTTGTCACTTGCGGGATTGCAGATAAAGGTACTCGCCACCTTGTGGTGAAAGCTTGATGTAATATTTTCGTATATGAAGTAGTTTAAAACTGTTCTAATTTTTTTCGAAATAATTAAATTGTCATTTTATGGGTCATTTAAAATGCACTTGATATTTGTAACATAATTTTAACTGAAAAATCGCCAAAAAACAAGCCCATTAATCATAACGTATTATTAAACACTTCAAATTGTCATTTTTTGATCATAAAGTCAAGACTTAAATTTGATCATTTCTACAAATCTAGCTGCAATTTACAAATGTATAATCACTCGAATCAATGATCAAAAAACCAATACACACCGACAATGTAAGTTCAATTACGGATCGCAAACATTTCTCTTTCTCTAAACGCGCATCATTTTTTCCCCATCAATGGCAAAGCTAATTACAGCCGAGCTAAAAGTTCGCGGTCAATGCTCGTTTTAATCAGAGTGAGAGAGATGAGATTTTTTTTTTTTTTGAATTATCGCGGAGCAGAAGCATAGGAGGCAATTGGTTCACGCTCGAGTGCCAAATTCATGAAGCATAAATTAATACACACACACGCACATACACACGAGCATTTCGCCTTTCTATCATAATACGCCAGCATACCATATACATACAATTTTTATACACGGTAATGCGGCGCCCTATATTGTGCTGCATCACGTGTGTGTTTGTACGTATATGAACTCACGCTTGATTTCTCATGCGTGCAAACTCTACGGATTCGGTGAAAAGTGTTAACTGTTTAGCGCTTTTGTTGCTCGACTTCGTACGTATACGTATGCGTGTGCGTGCGTGTGTGTATAACTTTTTTCTCGAAATCGTCCGTGATTCTTTTCTTTTTATGTGTATAACTTTTTTTTCGTCGATTCCGAGATCGCTCCGATTTCGTTAAAGGGTCGTTGTTGGAAAGGGGGGTTGAAACTCACCAAGAGAACCGAGACTACGACCATTATGCCGATGACGAATTTGCGCACGGTCGATCCATTGGTGTAATTGTTGTTGTAGTGGCTGTGATCCGAGTACAGGCCGAGCTCCGACGTGCTGATGGCGGATCTACGCTCGGAGCTGTACATGTCCTTCAAAACGTCCGATTGCCGAAACGCGCTCTTGAAAAATTCAAACGATTTTCTTGGATTTTTTTTTGTTTTATCGATCACCCATGAAAACGGACGTTAATTTTTCAATTTTCTTACCATTGACACTGGTTTCAATCACATAATTCTCATTAAACAAACATGTTACAAACGATCACTCGCTGCTGCTGCTCATTCTATCGTTGAAAGAAACTTCCGAGATCGGCCTCGATCGTATAAATATATTAGAAAAAGCGCGTATACTTTCTTTCTTTTAAAGCATATCGCTGCTGAATCGCAGAGCCGCGCGTGTATATGTATAATATAAGAGAGCCCCGATGATGCCTCAGCAAAGCATCGTCTAATACTGAGCGCTAAACGCTTTTCGCCGCGCGAGAGAGTTTTCACTAACAATCCCACAATTGTAAATTAATACCCACATGCTCGAAGAAGAGAGAAAAAAAACAACAACAGCAGCAACAGATTTTCTTTGTTGCCCGTTGAAGACGGGGGAGGATCTCCCGATATTGTACGTAGCGCGCCGAGCGGCGGCGGCGGCAGCGGAGAGGCGCAGCGCGCGTGGAGAGGCGTGAGAGTTCTGGACTACTTATCGCGAGCGGCGCTACATGTGTAGCGTAGAGAAGATATTAAGCTATACAAGTACCATCCTCTTTCTCTCTCGGGCTGAGAGAACATAGTGCGAAACAGTCGGTGCGTGTAATTCATTCGTCTGCCTCTAATTGCACTTAAATGACGGATCTTACAGGCTTAACAAATTTAATATTTTCCAAGACGATGAGTGTAGAAGAAAGGTGAACAAACAAAACGTAAAAAGAGATTTGCATTTTAGTAAAAAATATTTATTTATTCAATTTGATTATTCTTAATCAGTTTCGTCTATCATTAACAATTCATTCTTTGAACACAACACTGGCACGATTTTACAATCGTTGCCCATAGAGCTAAGTAAATTGAGTATATAAAAACGTAGAAAAGCCTAGCAATCGTCTATATTTATTTCAAATATAATCCTAAGTTTGTTTACAAAAAAAAACACGTACGACTTGAAACGGTCGTTCACAATTGTTCGTCGGTAATATTTTTTCATTTCTTTTTTATTTTATAAAAATATCTAAAAGACTGTCGAGAAAACAATAAATTATTTATATATCACACTATTGTAGCGCGAAAAAGTCCTTAGAAGTCGAATGCAAGTTCTGGAATTGGATAGTTGTAGCCCGTGGTGGGTTTCTGTGTGCTAGGTGGGAGGGGGATGAGTGGCGCCGGTTTGCCAGTAACTGGCTTGTAAGTTACCTCGACGCGTGGAGTGGACGTGTAGACGACTGGTGGTAGTGGTGGTGCCGTTACCGTGGGGTAAACGGGCCTTGCCGTGGATGGTGGCAAGTACGCAGGTGGACGAACTGGAGCATTGGTAGCTGGAGTTCTAGGTGGAAGGTAGGAAGTTGGACGGGGTGTTGTGAAGGTGGTCTTTGGTGGCAAGTAAGTTTGTTTTTCAGTGACAACTGGTGGCACATAAGGAGCGCGAGTGGTTACTGGTGGGACGTAGGGAGCACGTGTGGTTACTGGTGGCACGTAAGGAGCACGTGTAGTTACTGGTGGCACGTAAGGAGCGCGTGTGGTTACTGGTGGCACGTAAGGAGCGCGTGTGGTTACTGGTGGCACATAGGGAGCACGTGTGGTTACTGGTGGCACATAGGGAGCGCGTGTTGTTACTGGACCCGGTGGCAAGTATGTGTATGATGGCCTTTTAGTTGTAGTTGGCAGTTCAATTTTGGGATAAGTGTAAGGTTTTTGGGTGGTTGTTGTGTAAACGTATCTGGTAGTTTGTGGTGGAACGTATCTGGGGGCTTGAGTTGTTACTGCTGGTGGAATATAAGTGGCTGGAGCTCTGGTTGTTTGCGGTGGAACATACCTTGGAGCTTGAGTTGTTGGTGGAACGTACGTAGCTGGAGCTCTGGTTGTTTGTGGTGGAACATACCTTGGAGCTTGAGTTGTTGGTGGAACGTATGTAGCTGGAGCTCTGGTTGTTTGTGGTGGAACATACCTTGGAGCTTGAGTGGTAGGTTTTGGGGTAGTTACTGGTGGGAAAGTAAGTCTTTCCTGAGGAGTTGGATAAGTGTAACCAGTTGTTTTTGGTGGCACGTATTTAGGAGCTTGAGTAGTTTGTGGTGGAACGTATTTAGGTGGAGCTCTAGTTGTTTGTGGGGGAACGTATCTGGGGGCTTGAGTTGTAGTTGGTGGTGGAACGTATGTAGCTGGAGCTCTGGTTGTTTGTGGTGGAACATACCTTGGAGCTTGGGTGGTAGGTTGGCGGGTAGTTACTGGTGGGAAAGTGAATTGTTCCTTAGGTTTTGGATATGTGTAACCAGTCGTCTGTGGTGGCACATATTTAGGAGCTTGAGTAGTTTGTGGTGGAACGTATTTAGGTGGAGCTCTAGTTGTTTGTGGTGGAACGTATGTAGCTGGAGCTCTGGTTGTTTGTGGTGGAACATACCTAGGAGCTTGGGTGGTAGGTTGGCGGGTAGTTACTGGTGGGAAAGTAAATTGTTCCTTGGGTGTTGGGTAAGTGTAACCAGTTGTCTGTGGTGGCACGTATTTAGGAGTTTGAGTGGTTTGTGGTGGAACATACTTTGGTGGAGCTCGGGTTGTTTGTGGTGGAACATACCTTGGAGCTTGAGTGGTAGGTTGACGGGTAGTCACTGGTGGGAAAGTGATTCTTTCCTGGGGTGTTGGATAAGTGTAACCAGTTGTCTGTGGTGGCACGTATTTGGGAGCTTGAGTAGTTTGTGGTGGTACATACTTTGGTGGAGCTCGGGTTGTTTGTGGTGGAACATACCTTGGAGCTTGAGTGGTAGGTTGGCGGGTAGTTACGGGTGGGAAAGTGAATATTTCCTTAGGTGTTGGATAAGTGTAACCAGTTGTCTGTGGTGGCACGTATTTGGGAGCTTGAGTAGTTTGTGGTGGTACATACTTTGGTGGAGCTCGGGTTGT
>CACVKI010145925.1:17144-36309 GCA_902732785.1 Trichogramma evanescens
GTTGTTTGTGGTGGAACATACCTTGGAGCTTGAGTGGTAGGTTGACGGGTAGTCACTGGTGGGAAAGTGATTCTTTCCTGGGGTGTTGGATAAGTATAACCAGTTGTCTGTGGTGGCACGTATTTAGGAGTTTGAGTGGTTTGTGGTGGAACGTATGTTGGTGGAGCTCTGGTTGTTTGAGGAGGAACATACCTTGGAGCTTGAGTGGTAGGTTGACGGGTAGTTACTGGTGGAAAAGTGATTCTTTCCTGGGGTGTTGGATAAGTATAACCAGTTGTCTGTGGTGGTACGTATCTAGGAGCTTGAGTGGTAGGGGATACTGGTGGAATGTAGATAGGCTTACGCGTAGTGACTGGTGGCACGTATGGCTTTTCAGTAGTTGTAGTCTTGACAACAGGTGGGAATTCCACTTTTGGTTTTTCATAATAGTAACCTTCCTTTTCTGTCACAACTTTAGCAGGGGCACGGGTGGTTACTGGTGGCACGTATTGTCTTTGTGTTGTTGATGGTGGAATGTAGACTGGCTTTTGAGTAGTGGTAGTACTGACTACTACTGGGAATTCTACTTTTGGTTTTTCATAATAGTAACCTTCTTTTTCTGTAACAACTTTAGCAGGTGCACGGGTTGTTACTGGTGGCACGTATTGTCTTTGTGTTGTTGATGGTGGAATGTAGACTGGCTTTTGAGTAGTGGTAGTACTGACTACTACTGGGAATTCTACTTTCGGTTTTTCATAATAGTAACCTTCTTTTTCTGTCACAACTTTAGCTGGTGCTCGCGTAGTTACTGGTGGTACGTAGATTGGCTTGAATGTCGTGGTAGTGCTGACTGTTGGGAATTTCACTTCCGGTTTTTCGTAGTAGTAAGCGTCTTTTTCTTTCGGTACCACTTTAGGGGCTTGAGTAGTTGATGGTGGCACATAAACGTATGGTTTTTGGGTAGTGGTAGAGCTGACTACAACTGGGAATTTCACTTCCGGTTTCTCGTAGTAGTACGCATCTTTTTCCTTTGGAACGACTTTGGGTGCCTGAGTAGTCGATGGTGGCACATAAACGTATGGCTTTTGAGTAGTCGTAGTGCTAACAACAGCTGGGAATTTGACACTTGGTTTTTCGTAGTAGTAAGCGTCCTTTTCGATTGGAATGACTTTCGGTGCTTGCGTAGTTGGTGGTACGTAAGGTTTTCTTGTGGTGGTAGTGCTAACTACGGCTGGGAACTTGATACTTGGTTTTTCGTAATAGTAAGCATCCTTTTCAACCGTTGGATATTGATTTCCTGGTTGTGGGTAGTTGTATCCAGTCTCTTCAATTGCATTGTTTTTGCTTGGAGCTGGTGTAGTTACAGGCTTGCGTGGTTTTTTCGTGAACTCAAACGCTGGTACGGTGTATTCATAAGAATCCTCCGACAACGGCTGTGGTTCGGAGTACGGTTTGAATGAAGAAGTTTGTACCTGAGGTGGTCTTGTACCTCTGTTTGGTTTCCTAATGAATTAAAATATTGATTATTACATCTACTTTTAAAAATTGATTGAAAGCTCCTATGATCTATTGAAAATAACTTACTGTCTTTCTGGGAAGGGATTTTGTGGTTTTTCGTAGTTATAACCCTCATGGTCATCCAATGTGTTGTCGAAGTCGTAGGCTCTTACGCTTCTCTGAGCATTGCCCACAGCGATAACTGCCACGAAGGTGGCAGTCAATAAGAGCTTCCACTGAAAAATCAAGTTTATGATTAAATTGTTTTGTTAAAATGTCAAAATTTAATCTTTCAATAAACGCATTAAATAAAATAAAGCTACTATAATATTGCAAAATGGGCTGTTTTTTAGTTTTTGATAACTTTGTATTAAAATTAATTAAAGAGAATAAATTACCATACATCACAGGTGAATTTTAACGTATCTGAATGTTTAAAAATAGCTAAATATTGAGATCGACATTCTGAAATAATCTTCCATTCAATTTTTGCATGAAATAAAGAAACGATTCACTCAAAATTGCGAAATAAAGGATAAATTAAACTTTATACATTTTTTATTTTAATTTAAGTATTGAAGCTACGTGTCTCTGCCTCCAGGCAAAATGGTACATTATTCTTCGATTTTGCAATTTCAATATTCGCGTCAATCCTGAGTTTTAGAATCAATTTTCAAGGGTAAATATTAAATTTTCGAAATTCCATTACGAGTGCTCACGAATACGTCTTGAACCAACATGTTACCGAGCACGTGTGTTTCTTACCTACTTTTTCAGCGTAACTCGATTATCACATTTTCATTACTGTTAATAATGTTACGTCACGAAATGAGCTTATGAGCTTATTTTTTCTATACGCATTGCTTTTGCAAATTCTGTTTAAGTACACTCTATTTGTCAAAAATTTATTTTCACTCCATTTCGCCGAACCTTTTGTTTTTGTTACTATATATTTTATAGAATTTATATTATGTTATAAATTTTGTTTGCGCAAGTGCAAAATGATATTTTGCTACAGAAGATGAATATTAGGTTGTCGACGATACATCGCGGCTCAAATTCAATATTACGAAAGATTTGAATAAATTAATTATAAATCATGAATTCATTAAGTTTATATCTGTACGTATAGAAATTTCGAAAGGAGACGGGGAATATTTGAATCATTATCTCATGCTGGCGCTGAAATTATAATATTCGCAAAGATATTCGATGAATTTTTGCCTTAGTGACTTAGTGCTTATAATTCTATATCTAAATCGTCGTTTATCCCCCCATTAAAATTAGGAAACTTCATCTACCACTTTTCTGCATATCATTTACTTACTTTTCACTTCCTGACGAAGCTACAGAGTACTTCGAAGGTCAGTGCAAATAATCCGTTCGATTTTTATTATTTTTACGATGATCTAATGCCAATTTAACGAAAGAGACATCCACCCGCACCTTATTGATCCAACGCGCGTTAAGAAAATTTACGCGCCCATTAAAACATCCACGCGGGTGTGATAAATTTGCGATCGCGCAATCGTTTCATAATTTCACCGGAGTGTCATTAACGAGTCATGTTCTCGAAAACCTCTCGTTCGTACACGCGTAAATTGTATTTACAAAAGCCTAATTACGGTCGATAATGTAATAGTCGCCGGTTAACCCGTTATAACTCTCGATTATGTGGCTGAGTAAGGAAAAAAGAGTTATGTCGCGCCCACTTCTTCTTCTCAACGGTAAACGCCGATGACAAATCGGCTGTACCTCAACGAGCCCGCGATATCGTAATTATTCGCGATGAAATTTATCGCCGTGGCGATCAGTATGAGGCCCAGAAAGTAGTAAAAGCACCAGAGCACGAAGAGCGTCTGGACGATCAAGAAGCACAGCGTTATCATTCTCTTGGCGTTGGCGAGATCGTCGACGCGACGACTCCTGGTCATTGCACGCCCACGCTCGACACTATTTTTCTTTTTTTTTTCCTTTTTTATTATTATTGTTATTTTATCGGCGTACAACCGAGCGAGCGAGCGAGCGTATTATCGTAATAACCACTCGAAGAGATGAAAGTCAAGAGATGCACGAGACGAGTAAATAAAACAAACGCCGCGATTGCGAAAACGACGACTTTAGGATGTAGCAAGTGCTCTATAGGTAATGAGGAGCTTCCTTAAACAAGCCATACACATATCGAACGTCATAATACGTAAGGAAAATTCGCCCATCCGCACATAATAATAATGTAACATGCAAATGTCGTTATCGCACTTTATTATATTGTCACTTTGGCTCGGTCGACGATGTAGTATATACAATGGCTTTAATTATGGGTAGCGGTACTTTCTCATCTGCCTGCGACGTCTCGCCTAACGTTTCGCTTGTTTATCACACTTTCATCTCTCTCTCGCGCGGATTCTGCTGCGCGCGTCTATCCCGACGCTACTGCGGTGGTTCTTTTCTAATATACCGCGAAAGTAACGGTGGCACTTTTAGGCGGGCAATTAACGAGAGTTTATTGTAACTACGTGTAATTATAAAAATTCGTCGATTCGTTTTCGAGACGGAGAGAGTAAAATCCACACTATATACGTATATATGTAATCGTCAACGCACGCACTTGTGAGACAGAGTCCAAAAACCGACTAATGCAATCGGACGACACACACACACTGCAGCTACTTACCATGATTGGCCTGTGTTGAGCTTGACACTTAAACAACTTTTGACGTTATTGTCTTATTTTTCTTTCTAAAGCCGGTCCACCGATTCAGTAGACGCGCACTAATAACACATTTGAAACACGACAACGACGCGGCACGACGTCCTCGGGACGGACAGCGGAACGCGCGCAGCCTGTCTCTCGCTCGCGACGAGAGCTTTTGAACTTGTGCGTGAACTCGCGAGTTTGACCATTTATAGGATTCGCTCGATTGACGATATTCGCGCGCGGATTTTGTAAGTGTGTAAGTGTGCGCGTACACACGAGATGACGGCCGATGATGCGCGCGAAGAGAGGAATATATCGGTAGTAGGAGGAGGGGAAACCGCCCGTGTGTATATGTGATACATAGTAGCTCGCGGTCCACGACGGCGGCAGCGGCGGTGGCGGCGACAGAGATGGACGATCATCGATGTACCTGTGTGTTCATATATACACGCACAGACATACGCGAGGCACACCTGCGAACATCGTCGCGGTGGTAACTGCTGTTGTCGAGAGGAGAAGAAGATGGCCCGCGAGAAGGGAGGAGAAATGATGAAGATGAGGATTCGCGAGAAGGACGCCTTACACGTACGTTTGGCCAATTGGCAGCACACTTGTTTGATGCGCTGCCGCATGTATACCGATCTCGATCGGATGGATACATAATTTCTCTCTCTTTCTCTCTCTCTCTCTCTCTACCGAGGTTAAGGGAGCGCTTCAAGATCAGGGAGAGCTGATCACGATCGATGAGTGACCGTGAGGAGTCGCGATGCAGAGATCGGTTAAAAAATCGATCTCTACCGATCTGCAGTCGTTTGTCAATCGGATACGTATCGTATATAATGTAACCGATTTAAATTTTCGAAGGGGGTAGGAGAGAATCAAGGTGTGCGAAATGTAAGAGTTTCGATTTTATCCTCGGAATAACCCAAAAAAATTAATTCGCATGCGTATACAGTATTATTCCTTGAAAGTGAAAAAATTCCTACTTTATTCGACTATTATAATTGCATTTTTGTGCCTCGTTTTATTATATACACGAGGAGTAGGCTTAGTCATCGGGCCAAAAGTTATTTTAGCCTCATCGACATCCGTTTTGTGAATCTTGTATGCTCAAAAACGCGCGCCAATTTTCCAAACGACTCTTTGTGGCGCTCGAGTAATTAGGCTCGCGCTCAAGTTTCATTGTCTATATAACCGAGTCTTAGGGATCGCCGCGTGCGGATCTCCACTAAAAACCGGTGTACATGAATCTCGCAGGTTCTTCGCTGATAATCCTCACTGTGCTGCATTATTGTACATACAGCAACCACCGTGCGATACGAGCGGCGGCGACCATGACTTCCTTCGGCTGCACACGCGGCGGCTCTCGGCTCTGCGCTTGCGATATTGTAATCTCGTTGTCGGGTATAATGCACATTATGTACGGGATGGCGAAAAAAAGTATCATCCACGCGCGCGAGCGGCCAAAAGGAGAAGGAGGATCGAGACTCGCTCGCTCCTGCGCGGGGAAGAATCTCGTCGAAGAACGAGAAATAAAAAATAATAAAATTGGCGAGAAAGAGAAAAATATATATATTTCGAACGCGATCGTCCTTTTTTGAAACTTGATTTGTCGTCCTTGAATGTGTGTATGTGTGTGCGCGTCTCTCGGTGAATCTTTTAATTCAAAGCTGCGAGCGCGGAATCCGCGGCAGTAGATTGTGCCGATACACATTTTGGTAATATAACTTCGGTTTTTTATTATAAACTTACGAATTGCGTCATAAATTCCGGCAGCAGCTCCTCTTCTTCGTTCTTTTTTATCTATAAAAACCTTTCACGTGCAAAAGTTTTACATAATATCGTGTCTATTATGTAGCGGCCGAAAATTGACTATATCGAAGATCGACGTTATTGAAATTTTTATTTAATAAATCTTAGGAAATATCCGAAAAAGGAGCGAGACGTAACTAGCTCATATCTTTATCTTCGTTTGTTTTCTCTGCCTCAGTGTGTAGGCTCGCGTACGAAGGAGGTTCGCCAACTTATACTTTCTTGAAAACGAGGAAAAAAAAAATTGAAATGACCGCAAGGTCGTTCGGTCGCCTCATTATCATATTATTATAGTCGTTGGCGGATGCGCAAACTTTTTATCATTGTAATCATCATTCATTTAGCCTAGTTATGATCCCATGGTATAATACCTTTGAAAAGTCGAACGGATGAGTCTTGAAGAACATACATACGTTCTCGTTATTTTGTCCGCAATTATTAAATTGAAAAAAAAAAAAAAAATCATTAAATTCGATAATCGGTATCAAAAATACAATTTCGACCAGGTTATTTATACGATTCACGTTTATTGATTCTCACGATCGACAATGACGTTATCATTCAATATTTACGTCAATGAAAAAAGTAAAAAAATTAACATTTATTTTTTTCAATCTCGAGAACTAGTTCAACATTTAACGCGCGTGCGCCTCGTCGAAGAGCGTAATCGTTGGTCTTCAGCAGCGAGAGGATCTTACTTTATAATTAGATAATCGTGTGGCGCTAAAATTCACTTTCTAACGCGCAATTGAAGCGGCTGCGGGCGCATCTCTCCTCGCGCGGATCGCTCATTATGTACGAGCAGTTCGCACGCACGCGTTTCGCGATAAGCGCGAGTTTTTCCACCGCGTTGTGGTGCTCGCTACTGCTCGTGGGTGCGGAATGCTTGTCCCGTGCGATCACCGAAAACACCCAAAACGTCGAGTCGTTTATTCAATGATATAAAAAAAAAAAAAAGATAATAATAATTGAATGTAAGCCCGTTTGAAATTGAACATTATATCTTTAATTCGGGCTTCCAATATAAGCAGTCACTGCAGCGCAACGATACACACACACACACATGGTGTGTATATTTAATATATATAGGCGCGCGCAACCTTGAACGTTTTATTTCTTCGAAATGTTCTCGGCAAGGACGTTGGGATGCCGTCGCATAACTACATTCAAAACGCATTTCATACGACACATACAGAGAGAGAGAGAGACTCGGAGCTCATCATCATCATCATCGTCGTCGTCGTCTTTCGGCTTTACAGAATATATCCCGGCCGCGCGCTGAATATTTAAACGCGATTGATGGGCGGTAAACATATAACGAAATTCAATGATTTTTCTCCTAGTTTAGCAATGCGCGTTAATTAATTATGGATTTTTTTTCTCTCTCACTCTATCTATCTCGTGCCGAGGTATATATGTTGACACTGGCCGCGAGCAGCAAGCCACGAAATATCCGTAATTCATCAAAAAAAAAGAAGAAGAAGAAGAAGATGAAGAATCCGCGAAAAAAGAAAGCTTAGCCTCTCGCGTACGATGGGTTTCGTTATTCGCGCGGCCGACTAAATGCAATTAACGCGCGCACGGGGTCACCGCGTAATATCATACGCATAAATAAATTATATGTTATGTCAATAATGTACAATGAATATGAAATATTTTTAACGAGAATTATAGACTTTTTATATGTTTATTTATTTTTTTGTTTTCTTTTTTTTCGTGTGAAATCTTTATGGATATTTTATAAAAACTTGCGTAGAGTATAAAAAAAAATGAAGTAAAGGACAGACGGAGGAGGAGAAGGTGCACTTCGATCAGATAAAAAAATTGGAGAGATGGACTCGCAGACGTGTAGAGGTCTGCGATCGTCTCGAGCTGATCCAGATCTTCGAGCCGATTTGTTCGAATCGAAATTCGTACAATTGTGCCGACGATAACATAATATTGTACACATTCACGCGTACGAAAACACACATAAGAGCGTAGCGTAGCGCGTTCGGACTGCAGCCGGAACCGTGTTAGGCTTGATTATGTATAGTTTGGTGGGGTCCTGGTGAACTTTTCAGCGATTAGTAGTAGTGACCGTAGTAGCCGTAGTACGGGAAACCTGTGCAGAGAAAAAGAAAATAAACGAGCCTCAATGCGGTGCTGAAAATTTTGATGATTTTTTGAATTCAAAGTGTAAGTTGTGGTTTCGTTTTTACCATATCCGTAACCGTAGTACGGGTATCTGTAGCCGTAGTAGCCGTAGTACGGATAGCCGCCGTAGAGTCCGTAGCCGCCGTAGCCGAGCCCGCCGTAGCCGAGTCCGCCGTAGCCGAAGCCGCCGTAGTAGCCGAGGCCGCCGTAGTAGCCCGGCTTAGCCGAGACCAGCGAGGCGAGAGCGACGACCAGCAGGAATGCCAAGAACTGCAAGTGGAAAAATCGGCTTATGTATCGGTATCGATTATTTGTGAAATAAACGTTATAAGCCGTCCGTTTAACGCGTTCGATCGAGACAAACGATCGACGACGTTTTTCAATCGTTTCAGCGCGCGTTTGATTTATCGATTATTATTTAGCAATAAACGTCTGATGGCTCGAGGAGCTGTCTTTGTTCGCGTGGATCTTTATTGGCATTTATTCATCTTCTTTTTTTTTGCATCGAATTTAGCAAATATGCGACTATGTAAGGATAGTAGAAAGTCACGAGCGCGCGCGCGCGCAATGTGTATTACACGATTTTGCTCAATTAATTAAGAGGATTAATTTCTGGAATTGGAAATTACAAAAATTATTCGATTTATTAATCGAATCGATCGAGAAACGATGACGAGAGTAGCAGTGTGAAAATGAAATATCGAGCTCGTTTCAAAAGATCTCTACAGCTGACCTGGTGGAATGTGCTCCACGCGAATAATAATCTAATGAACGAAAAAATGACTCTTTAAAAGCCCTACCATTGATGAATTATTTTTGGTGATTTTTCAGTCACAATTATGTTAGAAATATTTAGCGCCCTTCGAATGACTTGAAAATGGCAATTCAACTGTTTCAAAAAAATTAGATCAGTTTTCAACAGTTTAAAGTCTGATGTAACTACTTTAAGCGTCCACCACTAGATGACGAGTATCTTTGTCTTTGAATCTGCAAGAGGGTAGCTAAAAGTAATTATATAAGAAGCAATCTAAAGAAGCAAAAATAAATTCGCGAGTTCGTCTCGTGATTGAAATGTTGAAAGTTACTAAGAACTCTTGTATACTAAGTATATGTCAGGTTTTAATGTCCAAGAAACATAGTCATTGCCGAAAAACTAACCATAAAATATTGAGCATTTCTAAGAGTGTGAATACTTTGTAAATTTACCACGAGGGTTTTGTAACACTGTTTTTTTGTAAAATAAAATTTTTTAATTCATTCCAATTGTCAATCGTAATAAATAAATATTCAATTTATAACAACACTTGTTAATCGATCTACGTCACTCGAGATACACGATTTCTTTCACGAAAAAGTTAGTCTAAACAAAATGCCGATACTCACCATCTTCGATGAAGCCATTGCGTCCAATTATTCAAAGCTCGTCGAACGAAACAAAAACAAGTCGAAGAAAAATAAACGATCCTCGTAGCTACCGTGCGAGAGTGTCAATGTAGTCTCGAATGCGATGCAGCTTGCAGCGAGCTCGGGACTTTTCTAACCCCGAGCCAAGCTCGGTAACTGCGTTATAAAGGTTTTGCCGCGAAAACGAGCGAATCCGTGCATTGTGTGTATCCGCGTCGTCGTCTATCGTCGCAATCATCGATAACGTCCATCGTCCGCCCCCTCTCGATACTTTTTCTTCGTCTTCGTTCGTCTCCTCTCGTCGGCTCTCTTTTCTTCTTCTTTTTTCTTCTGCGTGTGCCAGTGCGCGCGCGTTCGCGTCCTCGTACACATAATTCTCCTCGATAATAATAAGTTGCATTGTGCGTTGTGTGGCACATGCGACAAGAGGCACACACACACGTATACATAATATATCATTGTGAAACGAGCTCAGCGGCGGCGGCGATATCGGCGATGCATAGAGAGAGAGAAAGAAAAAAGAAGAAGAGGAAAAAGAGTAGGACAAGTTCACACCGCTGCACTTGACGCCCGAATATGTATGCATGCGCATATTGCAAATCGAACGGCGCGTGTCCCGTATGAGCAGCGATACGTGGCCACGCCCTTGTGTCGAGCTTCGAGCCTGTGTGTGACATCTGTAATCAGCGCGTCTTGCGACATACGTATTAATACGTATACGCATATATGATTAGCTCGAGAGACGAAAGATTAATTCATCGGTCGAGGATCGATTCCTATAGTGCCTAATCGCTGCTCTGCGGCGTACGTCTAATTAGTTCGACTACTGTCACGGATATACAGCGCGGATAATGATACTAATCGAGCGATTCCTTCGTCGCTTCTGTACCACCTAAATGTATATAATTTTTTTTCTATATCTATCCTTCGGAGTCGTATATATTATGATCGATCGCGATGAACTCGTTGATGAATTATCATTGTTACGCCTCGAAGAAAGGATGAGTCGAGCAACAACAACAACAACAACAACAAAAAACACCATGTTTCTGCAGGAGCGAGTATCGAGCATATACAAGTATAATGATACTCGTATACAATAGCTCACGGTATCGCTTCTTCTCTACGACGCGAGCTCTCAAATCGCCGGATGTACTACTACGCCGGACTCATTGGCATTCCAATTTGTGACTTATATAATGGATCATTTTTATTTTTATGTAACTGTATGCATGTGTGTGTGTGTGTATGTGTGTGTACGCATCGAACAATTGTTTTCTCCTTCGCTCGCGTTCCCATAACGTCTTATGGCGAGCGAGTCTTATCATAGTTGTTGGATTGTACATGGATGCGTGTGGTTTCCTTGGTAGAAATGTGTAACGTTGATGGATGGACTGATGACAAAAAATGTCGACCGTTTGAAATGTTTTGAAGTACGTTACAATTATTCTGTTACAATTATGTTACAATGATTGAGGGCATTTTAAATGACCCGTGAATGTCATTCGATCGTTTCAAAAATTTTAACCAGTTTTCAATCACTTTGAGCCTTAGCCGCTAGATGGCGAGTACTTTGTGTCTGTAAATCCGCAAGTGGCAAAGTAAAAGTAATTGTATAAGTAAGAGTTGAAAGAGTTGAAAGAGTTGAAAGAAGATTAAAAGAAGACGACTTCTCTATGCACAGTGGAATAAATTTTCTGCTTTGAGTCAATTTTAATTTAACTAAATCAAGAAAAAGGACGCTTTGACCCCTTAAAATATAGAAAATTTCAAAATAACTATTGAAAGTTTGTTCAAATGGTAATTTGCACGACATTTTATATCTACCACTAGATGGCGAGTGACATTATCTGTGGATCTGCAAGTGGTAACATAAGAATATAATTGTATAAATTAAAACACGATTTCGGAAAAATTTACCGTCGATCCTCGCCCCCAACTACTAGTCAAAAACCACCCACAATCGTTAAGCATTTCTCCTAGGATTGAAATCGATTCAACCGCATTGGCGCTCCCTAGCAAAACATTATTCTTATTGCATCTCTTCTGCGCGGGATTAATGCCTTTTTTTTGTTATTATAGTAATGCATTTTAACGGTGGCATCTTGGCTCATCCGCGCGAACGAAAGAAAGGAAAAACAGGCAATATTTTACAGCGGGCGAGAATATAAAATTAGCTTTACGCGCATCCAAATACACGAAGCATCCATTTCATTTGGGGCCGGTCTTCATAATATAACGCGCGCGAAGCTCGTCCTTGCCGCGCGTCGAATCAGGTCACACACATACTCGACGGTATACACACGATATCGCTTAAAAATAAAGAAAAAAAGAAGAAGAAGGAATCGAATGCGTATGTACGCGTATTATTCGCAAATTTTACGCATTCGCAACGAATGCGTCAGTGTCCCCCGAGCGCGTCGAGACGAAATAAAAAAAGAATAAAAGGAAAAGTAAAAGAAGAAGTTCATCGAACACGCGCTGTATGTATGTGCGTCGGTCGGCGCGCGTGTCCCGAGCGAGCAGCCAAAAATTACCCATATGCGTACTCATAATATATACCTGTTCGCGTCGCGACGCGTCGATCGAGGCAATTTGGCAAACGCTTCACGCGCTTCGATTCGAGCTCGAGCTCGATCTATTATAAGTGCCTGCGTGCATGGTGGATCGGCGAAAAGAAACAACGAGAGCCATTATGCAACGCGCGGGAGGAGCTGCTTAGCGCAGCGCTACGACGATTGCGACATCGCGTATATTAGACTCGATTCTCATACCTGCGTGTAGAGCGTGTGTGACACAAAGTCGCGTGCACACACATCCGTATATACCTCGGCGCATTTACACACGCACCCACGCGATCTCGTTATAGTCGCGCGTCTCGCGATGATGCGCGGCTTATAAATTAATCGTCGTTATGCAAAGTTTATGTACATCGATACGGCAGCTTCTTGTTGCAGCTGTATATCGTGGGCTCATTCGTCGATGATTTGCTGCGTCCACGAGAGTGAATGAATTGTGCTGCGGTTGATCGATCGATCGTCGAACGATGTATTGATTCATTGGCTTTTATGACCACTGGATTGTGAGACGAGCTCTTTTGACGCGGAAAGTCAATAGACTTTGATGTTTTACGAGTTAATCATTTATGCATCAAAAGAAAGGATTGAAAGGCAATTATGTGTTTTTAGAACGTATTTTTATTTATGGTAAAAAGGCTAAAAGTACAAAACGCAGCGATTAAACGTAGTAAGTACAAAGTGTATAATGTCAAATTACACAAAAAAACAATTCTCCTCCTCCTATTCAATTATTGCACGAAAAGCCGTCGATCGTCGAGCTACTTCTCCTCCGGCGTCGTCGTCTCTTCCTCCTCTGCGGCAGCGGCGTCGACCGTCGTGACCACCGAGCCCGCCTCGGTCATCCTCTTGAGCTCGGAATTCTCGGTGCTCTCGTCCACCTGCTGCGGCAGCTCCTGATCTATCTGCTCGTCCTTGGTGCTGGCCGATCTCAGGGTCGAGTCGCCGTCGTCGAAATTGGAGCTACCGCCGCCGTTGAAGTTTCCACCACCGCCGATGCCGCCGCTACCACCGCGAATTATGCCCGGATAGAAGTCGTTGTTGAAGCCGCCGCCGCCGACGCCCTGGTAATTCGGCTGGCCGGAGAAGCCGAATCGATTGTTGTTGAAGCCGCCGCCGCCGCCGAAGGGACCTCCGGGCCCGTCGAAGCCCTGCCCATTGAAGCCGTTAAAGTTTTGCGGATAGGCGCCGCTACCACCTCCGAATGCACCGCCGGCACCCGGGCCGAAGCCGTTGAAGTACGGATTGTTGATGCCGCCGCCGCCCAGGCCACCTCCGAGACCGTCGGGTCTATACATATACACGGGGATAATTAAAAGAAGAAAAAGTTTATAATAACGATTCCGAGCCGAGGCATTAAATTTTATCGAGATGCTTTTCCTTTGATTTACGCGCGGGTATGTGCATTAACCGATTTCGTTTTTAATCGGAGCAACGAGCCGCTCTCGTTATGATTGTACACGTGTCAGTGTCTATGGTATTATATATTGTATATAAGTCATTGGCGGCCGAGCGTGAAATGCTGTTTTCTTCGGCTCTTAATGCGCAATAAAATCGTATCGAGATACTCCGAGGAAAATTAGTTAGAGATATCTCGCGCGCGTGTAAGCTTTTTTTTATACTTTTGTTACGCACTTAGATCGAATTGTAACTTTCATCGCTTGGCTCTCTGTCTATACCTCAAGCCATTGACATCGCCACCGGCACCAGCACCACTGGCTCCGTTGACTCCGGGTCTACCACCGCCGCCGTTGTTGTTGAAATTATTGATAAACCGGCCATCGTCGTTGCCGTTACCCAACTGGCCCTGCGACCTATAGGGCGGGCCGCTGCTGAAGGGTATGTCGTTGAACGAGTTGTAGAATCGCTGATCGAAATTGCCGCCCGGGTTGCCCTGATTGAAGAAGTTCTGCCGGAAGTCCAGTGGGAATTGAGAATTGCCGTTGTTACCGAAGTTGCCGCCGCCGTTGCCGCCGCCGTTGAAGTTGTTGTTGTCGGGGAACGAGGGTCCGCCCGCCTGGAAGGGACGCGAATTCTGGGCGCTGGATTTCGAGTCACCCGAGCCGCCGTTCTCGATGCTCTCCAGGGTGTTGACGCTTTTGTTACCCTCGCCGTTGTTGTTGTTGTTGTTATTGTTGTTATTGTTGGCGGACTGTTAAATAATTACGTTATAAAATCTTATAAAAATCAAGCGAATCATTCCATTATTACCTTAACGTTGCTGTTGTTCGAGTTGCCGTTTGTCAGCTTCGACGACTTCTGGCCCTGGACATTGGGCCCAGCGGCTCCATTGGAAGCAGCACCAGCGCCGTTACCACCAGCGCCGAAGCCGTTGAACTGTCCCTGATTGGGCCCACCACCGGGTCGCTGGAAGAAACGAGCGTCGAACGGAAATCCGTTCTGGGGTCCCCCCGGGCCGAAGGCGTTCTGCAGGCCGCCGAACTGGCGCTGATCGAAGTAAGGATTGCGGAATTGAAAGCCGGCCCCCTGGGGGAACGGGAAATTACCGCCGCCACCTCCGCCGTGGAATTGAGGGAAGGGTAGCGGGCCACCGGCGATATTTTGAGGCGATCTCGAGATCGGCCCGTTGGCTTGATTGACGTTGTTGTTGTTGCTCGATTGATCCTGCTCGTTTATTTGACCGTCTGCCTGGCGTCGAGTCTTCTCCGTCGAGCTGCCATCGGCTTGCAGGCTCTTCTCCAGTGGGCCGCTCAGGGTGCCGATCGTGTGGGCCAGCAGGGCCAACGTCTCCGAGGCTGTGATACATTGAGATAAAAAAAAAGAAGCAACCGATCAATCGGTATTCAATTAGGCAATTGAACGAGTGACCGAATGAGCATGAGAGCGGCGGCTATTACATTGTTATGCAAATGCGTACGTATAAATGTGCGTATCATTATTTTTCCTTTTTCTTTCTCTGTTTCGCGACGCGGCAGTAATCTATGTTATTAACGTTTTCCGACTCGTGCGACGATGTTAAAGTACGCATTTTTAGAGGCAATAATTAGCCGCCCTCGAAGCCGCTTCTTCGTTATTTTTCCAAGCGCGTTGGCGGCGGTACGACTATCGTTTGGCAATTAATTCGTATAAAGAGATTTCATTGACGAGCGGAATTATACGTTGCTGAATATACAGGTGCTGCGCGCTCGACTGCGCAGCTCATTCATGGTTCGTGCTTTTTTGAAATTGCTCATCGTAATTTCAAAATTTTTATTTTAATTAAATTCAATTCGTATACTTACGAGCATTTGACTTTACGGCGAGGGCGTTAACGCTCGCGACGAGGCCGATCCATGCAACGCAGCTGAGAAGCGTCTGAGGGTGAACAAAGAAAAAGAAATGATATAATCGATTCACAAAAGTTGACCCACATTCTCATATTTTTCATGCAGTATGTTTAGAATTTATTCATTATGCAAACAAGAAGCTAACAATATTGGAGTGTATACTCTTGTGCAGATGCAACGGTAAATCTGCTAGACGAATTCGATCGAGACTATTTGCGATTAGCAAATAATTATCGCGTCACGTCAAACAAACTCTGAATCGCGTGGTCGTTAGGAAAATTTCAGAATTAAAGTTTACTCGCGTGACTGTACATGTTTGCTTTTACACCCACGTAAATGTACAATCAAATATCCTAATTTGAATCAATCGATATCCACCAATCCGCAAAGTATAATTAATGCAAGCGAGAAGGTTTCCATCCAAAACTCGCACACGCATATCAAATCAAAAAATCGTATTTCAAACTTACGTGCGTCCTGTAGTGCATCTTGGGTACTATTCATAAAAGAACTAAGTTGCGCGCCAGCCGAACCAATGACATTTATATATGACTTTCTCTCTCTCTATGTGTGCGCGCGCGCCTACTACCGCACGGCTATGGCTCTCTCGTGTCAATTGTCATCGTCCATCCGTGTTGCAGTCATATTTATGCCTTCTGCGTTTCTTCTCTGTTTTTTTTTCCTCCTTTTTTTTTGCCGCCGTTGTGCCGTTGTCGTCGTATTAGCTGCATGGCGCGAGCGCGCGGGGTAACGACATACATTATATGCATGCATGTACACGCGGTCGTAGCTATAATACGAAGGTATACATATCGCGCATATAAGTGCGGGGGAAGGGGCGTAAAGGTGCATGTATACAAGCGGTTACGTCGCTTCGTCGTTGCGTCTTACGGCGGTGGCAGGAATCGCGCACGCTTGCGGCTATTGCGTCGCGACATAGACGCGTCCCATGGCATCACTCTGTATTACTGTATCACTCGGTCGCATGTGTATGCTGTATACGGTCCTATAGCCACACGATATATATCACAACGGGCGAGAGGTGCTAATTTTTCGTATCGTCGTTCGTTCTCGTTACACTGGAAAATATGTACGATTTCGGTGCGGGTAATGCCATGATCAGTCTCGATGTGACATTCGATGCTTTATTGTATGATTGAAATATTAGCTTGGGCCAGAATCGTTTGAATGTATATTTACATCGATACTTGAATCGCTCGACACGATCGAAATACCGTTCGTTCCGATCACGAGACATGATAATTATTCATACATAATGTATATCAATTCCGAATGTACAAAATTATAATTGCTAGAATTATTTAGTACATTTTTATTCATCGAACTGACCAAAAATCAAAGCGTCTAAAAGAAACGAGTTAGAGAAACTTCCTTATCGATAAACAAATGCAGTGCAATTTAAAATATCGTCTCGAGCAAGATATTTCCACGTTAATCACACAATATATTAAGAGGGCTCAAGTAAAGAAAACGAAACGAAAAATGGTTCAATATATACCTTACGAAAAATTTTTTACCACTTGCGAGTTTGCAATACTCCATCTGTTGATAGAATCAAAAAGCTCGTAATCAGATATGGTAACTTTGATTGCCATAAATGTGTATCGGTATATTTTGAATTTTTGAACTTGAATTCACCGAGGTACCTTCTAACGAGTTAAAAATCGTTTTGTTTAGGGATGCGACGATAGTATATGATCAAAAATATTCCAAAGAAATTTAAAAAGTTACAAAACACAATTATCTTATATTTAAAAGATGCAAATAGAAACAAGCCATTTTTTTCATGTTCTAGTTATTTTCTGTACAATTTTTTTCTCACATACGTATACTTGTAATGGCTTCATATATGATATTTAAAAATATCGAATACAACTCTTAGCTATTATACGCACGCGTCGTGTCTACCTCGTCTGCTGATAAATTTTCTACCACCTTGACTTCATCTGCTGGTATTAACTCTGTTCAATATTTGTAAACACTTCGAGCGCTCGGGATTGTTCAGTTCTTTCGTTTGCTCACGTTAGCTCGTCGACATTTAGATTTCATAAGCTGTAATACTAATTACTTTTCATTGCATTGGATTAATAGAAAAGTAGTCGAGTGGTCTTAAATTCAAAAAAATGAAGTCTAGTGTCAACTATATGGTCAAGTAATTGTCTTTGTGAAAATAAATGTAACAAGATAAAAAAGTGCATTTTTTTATTTCATTTATATTTTCAGAGTAAAAGAAGAACCTCAAGATATTTGCTATAACGAAATTGATGATGTCGGAACGAAAGATCAAGCAGCCGATACTAAAAATTTGCAATACCTCAGATGTGAACAAAAAAACACCGTAAGTTGATTGATTACTGTAAATTCGGTTATCATTTTTTAACGATACTTATTTAAGACTTGAATCTTATAACAGATTCATACACTTGAAGAACACGAAGGAATTAATGGATTTCAACCTAACCAAGAAATTAAAGTAGAGTTCGAATGCAAAGATGTGAAACCGAACGTAAATTTATCAATACCAAATCAAGCGGGCGGAGGAATTCATGAAAAGCAACCTAACCAAGAAATCAAAATAGAATTAGAGTGCAAAGATGTGAAGCCCAATATGAATGTGTTAATAACCGATGATTTACAATCACCATTGATTAAAGTAGAAACCGAGAGAAAAGTAAAATTCACTGACTGCAAACTCAACAGAGAAAATATGAAAATGCATACTCCAGTAAATGAAAGTAAGCAATCTACCGAGTGTGAGGCATGTTTCAAAAAATTTAATTCTAAGGCAGCTCTGAAATATCATATTGATTCGGTGCATAATCGTATTACATACCCATGTTACATTTGTAGAAAAGCACTTAAATCGAAAAATTATCTGAAAAGACATATTGATTCGGTGCACAATGATTTAAAGTCTTACCAGTGTGATACATGTGGAAAGTCATTTACACAAAAAAATAATCTGAAAAGTCATACTGATTCGGTGCATAACTGTGTTACCCATCCATGTAAAATTTGTGAAAAGAAATTTTCAAGTAAGAAGTACCTCAATGTCCACATGGATTCAGTGCATAATAAGATCACTTATCCATGTGATACATGTGGCAAGATATTTTCACGAAAAGATACTCTCAGGAATCACGTAGGAGCGTCGCATGGCCATAATAATCTCACCTGTGATTTATGTAAAAAGAAATTTTCGTATAAAAGAAGTCTCAAATTTCACGTGGACTTAGTGCATAATAAAATAAATCACCTATGTGATATGTGTGGCAAGACATTTTCACGAAAAGATTATCTCAAAATCCACATGGATTCAGTGCATAATAAGATAACTCACCCATGTAATACGTGCGGCAAGACATTTTCACAAAAGAGTAAAATGAAAATCCACATGAATTCAGTGCATAGTAAGATCACTCACGCATGTGATACATGTGGCAAGACATTTACACAAAAAGATAATCTGAAAAGTCATACTGATTCGGTGCATAACTGTGTTACCCATCCATGTAGAATTTGTGAAAAGAAATTTTCAAGAAAGAAGTACCTCAAAGTCCACATGGATTCAGTACATAATAAGATCACTCACGCATGTGATATATGTGGCAAGATATTTTCACAAAAAGATACTCTGAGGAAACACATCAATTCGATGCATAATGGTATGGCAAATACATGCAAAGTATGTGGTAATACATACGCATACAGTGGTAATCTTAAAAAACACACTGATTCAGTGCATAATAAGATAA
>CACVKI010145926.1:0-44377 GCA_902732785.1 Trichogramma evanescens
TATTTTTGACATCTGAAAGCATAATAAATGAACATACGTGTCTAGAAGTGCATGAGGAACCTATTGCCGGTTTTCAAATTGAATAAAAAACGTTTGAATGAAAATTATTAAGGATTAATGCAGATGGTCCAAAACTGGATGGGTAATTGTACCGAATAGCCCAATTTTCGACCAGGTCAGAATTATAAATTGAGCAACGAAAAAGATTTAATAATTTTCCAGGGTATACAGAATTTCCTCTGAAACAATAACATTTATAGAATCGAAAAAATATTTTATTGCGTCAAAATTTCGCATTTATTTCTATTTATTTGAATAATATCTCAGGGTGGCCGAAATATGGAGGGTGGTCGGTAATAGGCACATTCACCCTATGCGTGGCGTCTGAGACGGACTTAATCATCGGACAGATCAACGGCTTCTCTGATGTGATACATTGGGACGATGATAAAGAAAAGAAGAAATTCTTTGACAAACTCGACGAACTCGCGAACGAATAAGTCAGTTATGCATCAGATACACGGCTAAATTTATATTACAATTGTGAAAATAAGCAATAAATTTATTTTAACCGAAATTCGATTTATTTTATTCATCCATTATTTTAATCTAATTATGTATACAGCTGGGAAAGTTTTTATTGCAAAAGTTGAAGAAATTCACCATTTATGTAGACAGATTAATCTCTGATTCACATCAAGAAAAAAAATTAAGACATGCCTCTCTCCGAAGTACGGCGGGATCCGACGGTCGAGTTCCAACGTTCGAAATTTTTCTTTCAACAAAAAACAGAAACGATGATACTACGAAAATCGGTTCGTTCAATTCGGACTTTTCGAGATTTTTCGATTCGACGTATGTTCGAGTCAGCAGCACGTAAATACGACACTACAATGTTTACAGTTTGTGCGTACAACGACATATTTCAAATATGAACTGATATATATTTCTACTGGGAAAAAGCTCCGAATACATATACACCCGTACAGATGCAGAGGATTTGGGAGCGATGAAAATCAAAAAAGATGATTAACGACAACTTCAGCAGCGAACTTTGCATTCTAGATAATTAGAATAAAAGTTTGCGCGTAATTACGAATTTGAAATTGTACACGATTTTGTCTCGATCTTGTTTTGATGAGCGTCGTGCCGATTGACAAACCCTCGTAGCTCTATATACCGAGGCTATTGATTTTCGTGAAAATAATATAAAAACAACGATGGAATGATTTCTTCCATCTGAACTCGTCGGATCTTTTGTTGCCAATTAAATTGACAGAGATTAAAATATAGGCTGACGCTACTTTACTTATAATCACGGCTTGTACTACTTTAATATGCCAATGAATTTTATTTGTTGATAAATGTTCAATTTAGTTTATATTAGAAATTTTTTGACTCGTTGGAAGGCCTCCTAAGAAAATTCAACTTAAAAAATTCACTGAATCAGGCAAATCTTGGTACAAGCAAAATAGACCACCGACCTTCTGCGCGTCGGATTTCATCTACTTGATAGCCTGTGTCTAACCGGCAACACTTCGGTATCTATGATGCAGTGGCGGACATTATTAACCCAGTGGTCCGATTAAGATTCAATCGTCATCCGTTATTAATTCGCTCGGATCCGTCGTTTTTCCATATGCTCTTCGGCTCACTCGTAAAGTCTTCGATAAACTCGTAGTCGTAGTAGTCGTCGCTATCGACGTATTCGTCTAAAAAAATCTTCACTGACAGTAGTGAGATAAAAATCGTCGTTGTCGAACATCATGACAGCAAACTCTCATCTGAACACGATTAAAATGTATTATATTTCGAAGTGGCTATTCAGGCGAAATTCGTGCACGAACTTTTTCATTTTTGTATAAGAAAATTGGGTTGTCTCGTGTTATTTGGAGTTTCATTTACCAATTTTAAAATTTTGTACTCAAAAATCAAAAATTCCGTATACGAATTTTCCCTGCATAGCCTGACCCTTTTTTCAAAGTCGACTAATGGCTGTTGCGCGGTAATAATGACGAGGTAAAGCATAATAAAAACAAAGTGCTTTAAGTAATTCATTAAAATTTATTGTAAAAGTTTTGATAAAAAACAAATATATAGAAATAAATTCATTCAACTAGTATATCAATAAAGTGTTTCTTTGAGTAAATTAGCATTTTTCATACACTTAACTACAAAAGGAGTTAACTACGAAGCTGTCAAATTATTATAAATCTTTACATTTTGCTACATATACTCAAATAATTCAATTAACAGTAGGAAAATTTTTAGTTCAATTATGTTAAATCAACATAGATACATACATTCAACTCATTGAAACACCTAATCAGAATAAAGTTACTTAGATTAAAAATTAATTTTAATTACAATTATGAAAGAAGATGTTTTCTTCTTCTTTTTAATCTTCTTTCGTCCTCTTCTTTTTGCTTTCTGGTGCTTCGTCTTGATCCACCGGAGGTGCCTGCCTCTTCAAGCTACAAATAAAAAAAAAATAAAACAAAATTAATAATCTATCATCGATGGAAAATAAAATCGACGCGCAGGAAAATTTCAGCGTTACACTTACACGAGGGTAACGCCGACGCGCGCAGCCAATACTTTCAACGCGGCCTTGGCGTTCTTGGACAGATCCAAATTTTCTTCATTCAACTTGGCTATCTTCTCGGCGAGCTTCTTCTCGAGCGCCGCGCGCTCCTGAGCGAACTCCTCGAGTCTCAGCAGCCTGTGATTGTTGAAGAAGACCTTGAGCAGCTCCAGGGCCTGACCGCGACGGTACTTCCTCAGTGTCGGGTCGAAGGCGTAATCGACCAGCAGCGGGGCGAGCTTCCAGTTGCCGACCCAGCAGAGCTGCAGCAGGCTCTTGAAGAGGATCGAGGACAGGGCGCAGCTGCGCTGCGTGAAGAAGGCCTTGAGATTGTCGCAGAATATCGTGCAGAAGGAGTCGGTGCAGTCGCTGATCTGTTGCGAGCAGCGTACCAGAAAGACGCAGCACTCGGCGAGCTTGTCGCTCATCTCCTGGCAGATCAGGGTCGATTTCTCGCCTTTCTCGATGAGCGCCTGTAACACAATAACAAAAAAGAAAATGATTATTATTATTATTATGATTGTTATCATCGGTATGGATTCTTGCATGTATAATTATCAGCGCGAAGTACTTTGTTTATTCGTTCGTATATATTATGCAATAAAAAAGTGTGCCGACAAATTGATAACGCGACGCACTAAATTAAACGCAATCCAAGCGAGCGAGAGATCCTCTCGTCACGCGTCAGTCGCTAGATAACGTTCGCTCGGCGAACTCGTCTCTCTCTACGCTCGGGATCGAATTAAATTTCCGGACGAGTCCGCAGCAGAGCAGCTGACTCCCCGCGCAAGGTCGCTCGCCATTTATCTCTCTCTCTCTCTCTCTCTCTCGGTGTTTGCTGAATCGTCAAGATGATCGCCACGATGGCGCACCTGATCCTGGGCAGCTTCTTCCTGCTGAACCTGGCGATATGCGTGGCCTACGTGGCGATGCGCCGGGCCCAGCGCTACTGGAAGCGGCGCGGAGTGAAGTCGGTCAAGGGCGCCACTTGCTGGGGCCACTTCAAGGGCGTCGTGCTGGCGCGCCGACCGCTGCGCGACGTGCTCCGCGACCTGTACGAGCGCGGCCGGGGTCAGCGCGCCATCGGCTTCTACGTGTTCGCCAAGCCGTTCCTGGTGCTGCGCGACCCCGAGCTCATCAAGTCGGTGCTGGTGCGCGACTTCAAGTGCTTCGCCAATCGCTGCATCGCGCCCCGCCGCGAGGACTACATCGGCTACGTGAACATCTTCGCGCTGAGGAGCCCCGCCTGGAAGCTGCTGCGGCAGCGACTGACCCCGGTCTTCACGGCGAGCAAGCTCAGGCACATGTTCGAGGGCATCGTGGAGACGGCCGCGGAGCTCGACGCGCATCTCGCCAAGCTCGTCGTCGATGACGAAAACGACGACGACGACGACGATCGGTGGACGGTCGTCGAGGTGAAGGAGCTCTGCGAGAAATTCACCACGGACGTGATCGGCCTGACGATGTTCGGCATGAAGCTCAACGCGCTGCGCGACGACGAGTCGGAGTTTCGCCGCGAGGGCAAGAAGCACTTTCAGAACAGCTACGCGCGCCACCTGAGCCTCGTCTCGCTGTTTTTCATGCCGTGGCTCGCGCGACTGCTGAGGATCAGCTTCTTCGACGCCGACGTGCCCAACTTCTTCAAGCGGGTCATACCCGAGGCGATGGCCGAGCGCGCCAAGTCCGGGGCCAAGAGGAACGACCTGCTCGACGCCTTCATCGAGATCAAGAACGCCTACGCCAACGATCCGGACGACGAGATGCGCTACTGTGAGTTGAACGATTTGAATTTTTACTTACAAAAGCTGCTTCGACTCAAAAAGCCTAAGTATGGGAGTGAGTTCTTGCCTAAGATCTTGAATCGAAAAATTAAAAAACTTTTACTGTCGATAATTATACGTAGGATTTAACACTAAAGATTTAACGCAAAATCGCGAGAACTATTTAACGATTCTCGACGCAGACTTCCAAGACGACGGCCTGGTGGCTACCAGCATCGTCTTCTTCCTCGGCGGCTTCGAGCCCTCGGCCTCGATGATGTACTTCACCCTCTACGAGCTGGCCAAGCAGCCGGATCTGCAGTCGCGGCTGCGCCGAGAGATCTTGGCGGCCCTCGAGGTGGCGGCGAGCAACGACGAGGAGGAGGAACCGAGGATCACCTACGACATGGCCAACGGTCTGCCCTACCTCGAGCAGGTCTGCTGCGAGGCGCTGCGCAAGTATCCGCTGCTGCACTTCCTGGACCGCGAGGCCGAGGAGGACTACGAGCTCGACCCCGAGAGCGGACTGACGATCGAGCGCGGCACACCCGTCATCATACCCATGAGCGCCCTGCACATGGACCCGGACTACTATCCCGACCCGGACCGCTTCGACCCGGAGAGATTTTCGAGCCAGAATCTGAGGAAGATACCGGCCTTCGCTTATCTGCCCTTTGGCCAAGGTCCGCGCAATTGCATCGGTACGATACATTTCTTTACGATACGTATTCGATATGTAACGGAGGCGCCTAATGGCAATCGTTTGTTTGTTTGTTTGTTTTTTTTTTTTCTGATCCAGGCATGAGGATCGGCTTGATGCAGTCCAAGGTCGGACTGATGCAGATACTCTCGAAGTACGAGGTGTCGCCCTGTCGCGAGACGCCCGTGCCCTTGGAATTCGACAGCTACACCCTGTTCACCAAGTCCAAGCACAACATGAAGCTGAACGTGCGCCGAGTTCGCGCCGAACGACGATAATATCGCGTGTATCGTGCCATTTTTTTCATACGTAAAATATAAAAACACGAAATCGAATGCAATCGAGTTGCGGAAAGTTGTTAATTTACCTTGAGAATCGTCGTGAGCATCTCGCCCGTGACGTCGCACTCCCTGAACTTCTTGCAGGCCGACAGCCTCTTGAGGCAGCCCCGCACGCGCATCTCCAGCGGCCTCTGATGGGCGTCCTGTATGGAGAACTGCAGCAGGGCGAACAGCGGCACCAGAGTCGCCAGGGCC
Source organism: Trichogramma evanescens (assembly GCA_902732785.1). NCBI lineage: Eukaryota > Metazoa > Arthropoda > Insecta > Hymenoptera > Trichogrammatidae > Trichogramma > Trichogramma evanescens. The sequence goes on from CACVKI010145926.1 coordinate 5,581, forward strand.
AGCGACATGCTCGGCTCGCTCTCGAAGTACATCTCCAGCAGGTCGAGCACCCGCGTGCGGAAGTGCGTCAGCGCCTGGGCGTCCTTCTGCTGCTTCTTCGAGCGGCTCTTGCGGTTCTCCTTGAGTATGCGGAAGGCCGCGGCGAGCTGGTCGTTCAGTCGCTCGCCCTCCGCCTCGTCGATGCAGTCGACGTCCAGGTCCTCCTCGCCGTCGGTCTCGGGATTGGCCGCGCTGCCGAGGGCCGATTGCACGGCCAGTCTCACGCGGTCCGTCAGCGTTTCGTCGTCCTCGTCGTCCTCGTCGTCGTCGTCGTCGTCGGAATCGCTGTCTTCCTCGTCCTCCTCGTCATCCTCTTCGCTCTCGTTGGAGGCGTCTCCGTTGGTCGCGACTCCGTTCGTTTTCTTGTCGTCGTTGTTATCGTCGTTTTCGTCATCGTCATCGTCGTCCTCGTCGTCTTCGTCTTCGTCCATCGATTCTGATTCCGAATCGGATTCTGGATTGCTCTTCAGGGGATTCTTCTTCTTGACGTCGAGGACCTTGAGAATCTGTGACATGGCTTGGGCGTTCAAGTGAGGACAGATGTGCGGGAACACGCAGCTGACCAGCGATCGCAGCAGATGACTCTTGTGCGACAAGAGCGACAGGATGAGATCGATCACGACTTCGACCCATTCGGGCTCGTCGTCGTTGGCCTGTTTTCTGGAATTTCTCACGTGCTCGTAGCAACTTTGCAAGTCGTCGATGGACGTAACCGCTAATTCTGGATCGGAAAATAGCTGCAGACCCATGTGCATGATCATCGTGTGGAACACGACGCTCGTTTGGTCATTAATTTTATTGACTTTTCTCAAGAGTTTCTGCATTTTCGACCACGACGCGGTTGCAGTTTCATCCAGTGGTTGACGTAATTTCAGTTCGCTTGATTTAAAGACAGATGCATCTATGAAATTGATCAAAGATGCGAGGACTTCTCGTAAATCGTCGAGTTTTGGTAGTTTATTATCTAGGGCCCGATAGAAACTTTCTTTCAAATGTGCTGAAAATTATTGAAAAGTTGGAAAATTAAAAGACTGAATTGTTCAACAAATGATAAATCATTTTAGCTATAGAAATTCATTGAATTATAGAAACAAAAGTTTTGATTCTTACATTGGAGATCAACGCCAATATTTGAAGATTCACATAGACCTATTTCAAAAAGATACTTGAGCTGTTCTACTCTCCATTCTTTTTCTTGCTGTACTGCTTTGTGGCCAAGTAATCTAGAAAAATAATTATCAAGTTAGTATATTTTTTAATTTAATAAAATAGTTGCTCTTTAAAAATATTGAATCTTACTTGACACTAAGCATTTGTACAACTTGAATTCTGGCACAATTACTCCAGCTCTCACTCTCATCTTTCTCTTTAAATTTGGTATTATTTGCTATATCTCTGTATAAACAAGCAACTTTTTTAACCCCATCAGCATTCAGATTATTAGTTAATGTTTGAATAATTTTTGTTCCAGTAACTTTTTCAATCATAATATCTCCAGGATTAATGATTAATTTTTTCAGCACATTGATTTGTATTTTAGTTTTAACATCTTTATCTAAAAGAGCCACTAATTCTGTTAATGCTTTTTTGAAATTCATCGCAACATCATCTTTCTTGTGTTTAGGATCATATGAAAATCGTTTCAACATATATTTGAAAAAATTGGGGCTAATCAGCACTGAAATTAATGCTTTATCTTTCAAATTTGCCAATATCAAATTAAACAATTCTATTCCCACAGTCTGAACTGTGTGCGATGGCTTCGTAAATGCCTGATCAATTCCAAGCCAAAAACATTCAACAAGATTAGCTTCCACTAATTTTTGGGCAAATATTTTATATATTGGATGTTTGTAGCATATTACTCTTGGTATGTCCTGGAAATTAAAATAAAGTTAATAAAATATTTTAATTTAACTCAAATAAAAATTTTAATTCACATTACTCACAGTAAGAATTCTGATTATATCTTTCATAGACTCTTCACTAATTATATTCTCATTCCCAAATTGTGCTTTAAGGGTTTTCTTTGAGATGATTTTGGGAAACTTATCTAAAATTACTAATATAACATAAAATGTATCTAATGTTTGTTCAGAAATTGGTTTACAAATTTCTGGTTCTATCACAGACCATATTGGTTTCAGAGACTCCTTGTCATCAAATAGATTCAAAAATTCTATGATAAATGATGTAGATTCAAAACCTAAATAGCTTCTCTGTTTTCCTGAATGAATCAAATATTCTAGTACTTTTGTCTGGTCTTCTAATGAACTGTTTTTAATTAAACCAGAGCGTATGATAGCTCCACAAGCTAAAATGCGCCCATTGTTAATGTCTGCGACCTCCTGTGAAGATTTTATAAAATTAAATAAGAAGAAAATCAAACGCATTATTAGGATCATGAAAAATTGGAAAAAACAACTTACGCTTTTGCTGTTACTTTTGCTACTCTTCAATTCAGTATTCATAATACTGAATATATGATCTATGGTTATGGTGGGGTCATTTGATAAAATTCTATGAAAAGCAACATAAAATCCTTTTCTAGATGAAGCTTTGGATGTCCCAAGACCTCTAACCAGTCTTGTCAGCACATGATTCGCTTCTTTATTATCTTCATTTTCCTACGTAAAACAAGAACGAAAGTATATTAATAATCTTACATTCGGACTCATGACAGCATAATCATAATAAAAAATAGATCAATATATTTGGCTAAAAACTTAATACTATCCGAATGAATGCATTTCCAAAAATGTGAGGTTATCGTGTACACAAATTAAATCGTACCTTCTTCGTCCTCGTATAATACAACGTTAATTTAGCTGCTCCTTCGATTCTCTGCGAGGCATTGTCTTTCAAAAGCATGGAGAAACAGTCCAAAACTTTCGACGCCATTGTCACAATTTTGAATTCGCAATGAACAATATATTAGCACAAGTATTTTTTTTCTTTCGAATATTATAACACGATACTGGCTAGCACATGGTTACCACTCCACATGTTCTCGGTACAGCATCTGCGTGCGGCGCCGCCTTGAGAGAAAAAATTGGTGGCCGGTCGCGTAAACGAACGCCAATGCGCGGCGTGCGCACGAACTAGTTGTCAGTGAGTGCCGGTGTACTAGACTGTGGTGGTGTGTAACTTTGAATTGAGAAAAACTTCTGCTGTTTTGTTATTAAAACGTTTTATTTACAAAAAAAAATTACGCATCGTTTGAACGCAGAAGAAATTTCAGTTCAACTGTGTTGACATTTTTTCTCTCGTACCGGCATGGTACAAAAATGCATCGCTCGCTGAATTGAGCTAATTTTTTGTCATCCGCTTGTGTCACTCGATCGTAATCGATTCATCGGACAGCCGTTAGCAGAGCCGGTAGTACTACTATCTGAGCAGTTGTATGTACTACATACAGGGCAGTGAGCATCGAGCAGTGCTGCCGTATACTTGTACGCTGTCTCCACGGGATCAATCGCATCGCTGTCTACGCACAAAGCGTCATTTTTTCTAGAGACTTGTCCGATTTTCTTGAATTAGTTTCAGTTCCATCGATCAGTGAATCTGTGCATTGTTTTATCTACCAAGATGCAGCACGAAAAAGTTTCGGCTCTTAAAAGGGCAGAAAGGTTCGTTCATTTTGACATCGATATTATTTTAATTATAGAATCAATCGTAAAGCACGTGCTATTCATATATTTTGTTTTCATTTAAAGGACCCGAAATAATCGTACCATAAGTTCAGACAGATTGGATAGTACTCGCTCCAGCGATCTTAGTAATACTACTCTAGGTAATAACATTTGTAAGAAAATTATGTCAAATTTAACGTGAAGCTTTTTTTTATGCTCTAATAATTTATTATGGATTGCAGCATCGCTCAATTCGCCAAAACGAAAAACTCATTTATCAAGGCATTCTACGATGCCTCAAAACATCAGTACAAATCTGGCAAATCTTAGAAAAATGGAATTGGAGAATAATAATTTGGAAATGGAGCTTGCTTATGGCAATTTTGTAGCATCATACATAGAGTTATACCTAGAAGAAAAGAAAAAAAAGGAAGTGGAACAATCGGGCAGTACTCTGATAAAAAACCTCAGCAAAGAGAGAAAGTCGCTTCAAGAATATTATTACACTCTTACTAGAAGAATCGAAGATATTGAATATCTATCGTGTTTAAATGATTACACAGATTTAGTACAGCAAAATACAAAGGATTTCAAAGGTATTTAAGTCACATCAAAAAAATTTTTAGTATCATGAATTTATTCAAAATGATTTTCAGATAAAATACAAAAATGGGGTATCAATGATGCTTTGTTACAATTGAAAAAACTGTTGAGAAAATTTAATGTCTTGCGCTGTGAAAATATGATCTTGCCAAATTCACCAGAACATATGCAGGATTTAGAAAAAGTTTTGAAAGAGTGTCTTAATGCATTAAAAGAAGTGAGTAATCCAGAGAAATGTGAACTAATAGAGAAAACATCCTCTTATTATGAAGAATTTGTTTCAATATATCAAGAAATTATCCAAATTAAAAAAATGTAAGTTTTAATAATGAAAATTAAATATAATACTTAGTGGATGAGTATAATGTATAAAAAATAATGAATTTATGTTTCAGAGTGGAAGAAGAAATTTGTTATGTACAAATTGAAACTTTGAAGACATGTTCACATGCTTTATCACAAAACAATGATTAATTATAGAAAGAATATTTGATTGTATTAAAATATATTTGTGAGTTAAGGAATAATTATAAAAGATATTAGACATAATTTGTATATATAGTTTTTATTTATGGATTGTATTTTATAAGTAACAATAGTTATTAAAATATTTTACTTGAAACATGTTTTAATTATTCATTTTCATCTTTTCATCATATTTTCCTATTAAAAATAACATTACTAGTGTAAACACTTTAATTATCGTTTGCCTTAAACTTAAATGTAAATCTAATTTTGTTATGTACAGAAGTTCTTTTTCTAGTTTATCTTATCAGTCCTACATAGCTCATTATTCATTATTCGAAATAGATTGAGCAGCATTATTCAATGTATGGTAAATGTCTTTAGCATACAGTACTTGAGATCTAGCGGTGGCTAAATATTGTGAATAGTTGAGTGCATCTTGGACACCCATATTTTCATTTCTTGCAGACATGACAGACACAGGCATGTATCTACCAGAACTAGAATTCTGATTCAAACATTCAATGGATGTTTTTAAATTTAGCTCAATCTGATCGCAAATGCTATAAAATTCTTCTAAATTCTTATTGAAACGCTGATCCGGAACCTCTGTACTCTTTGACACGTCGATCAGACTATTTTGGTGCAAAGTTTGTGCAGCGCTCTTCAGAGCCAAGGATAACGAGTCACGCAGCGGTCCTATTAAACCTTTGAGTTTGGAAATATTATCCAATTTTTCTTGTGGTTGCTGCATAGGTGGTCCTGGTGGGCCAGGCTGTCCTGGATGCATACCTGGATGGGGAGGACCTTGCGGCATTGGTACAGGATTGCCTTGCACCATTGGGTTCATGCCCATGGGGACACCTTGCTGCATTGGCATGTTCATTTTGGAAGTTTCACGCTGCGACGACGATGAAAAATTCTGTAAAGCAAAAGGTAAACATTGGATTGCTGTTGTACTGTTTCATCAAAGTGTCGTCTATTGATAAAAAAGAGAAAACAATAAACGGAATATCCATAATTACATAAGCTAATAACGTTGGCTGATGCTGTGCCAGTAACGAGTCTCTCCTGCAGCAACAACTAATTCAATATTATCAACTTTTTAACAGCAGTCGAAGCTTAGACACGACCAGATGTGTACACTAGCATTAAAAATCTGCACGTTGTGAACAAGCCTATAAGTGTAATATTTATCCACGCCGGTGAGGCGCTGCCGCCGCCGCCGCGATACCATAATACATTTAAGTAGAGGGAGGCCGAAGGTGTGCGACTGCTATGGTGTGGGGGAGGCCGAGCCTGCCCGAACTGCAGTCTGCAGCAACCATACGCGCAGGAGCCCATCATCGCTTGCACACATTCATAAGTATAATATACAGCATATACAAATGTGCCAGTCGACTCCGGAGTTCGCAGCTCTCTTTCTCTATCGGCCGACGATCGTATTCGTATGTGCGTGTGTGCGCTGACTGTGCGGCATTTAATTTTTCTCACTCGCTTATATATAGAATATATATATGTGTATCGCGTCGTAGTAGCGTCGTAGTCGGGTCATTGAGCTGGGTCTCGCGGCTGGGTCGTGATACATATCAATATTTATTTCGTGTATATTGCCCAGTAGCAGCAGCAGTATATATAATAATGTACCAAGAGTCGAAATCGATACACGGCTAAACGCCGTGTAGTATCCTGCAGCCGTATGTGAGTGATGATGTATACGTCGTGCATATGTGTGTGCCCGTTGTAATCATTGAGAAATAGAAACCTTTCGTGCTGACGATAACAGGTAAGATCGTAGAACTGTATAGACAACATTGTTCATGCGAAATCCTACTTTTGTGCATCATCGACACTTGCTTGCTTTTCCACCCCCCTGTACTGATTTGCTTTGTGCTAATGGGGTGACTGATAATTCGATGGGGAAAAAAAGTTGTACGTAGCATGCAATTGCGACTGCAGATTTTCTATTATGTACATGGTCGCACGAGGAAGGGGGAACTCTTATTTTACGTATAGCGTCGCAATGAAAATAATACGTATATTCTTCGAAACATCACGATCGCAGTTTGGTTGTTGATGCGCTTCAAACGTGCTGACACAGACGCTTTCTCAAATAACGATGAGCTAAACAATCGTATCGCTGTCTCTGTAGAAATGAAAAGACATCGAATAATGACAAAAAAAAAAGAAATTAACGATGGTTAGGAAAATGGTGCATGGACTGGGCAATTGCAATAATTTTGATCATTGAAGTAGCAAGAAAAATGTATAGCGTAGCAATGAATGTAAAAAAGTAAATAATGTTCTACGTAATCTAGTACATAAATTTAGACAATAGGTCGATGATACCATAATTCCCTGCAACATTTTAATTATCAATTAATGCAACCTTTTATGTATAGCCACAAATACCTGTCTATAAGAAGAGATATGAGAAAACTCTTTCCAAACTTGCAAAATGGTTTTAAGCAGAAATGATAAAAGAAAGAGGAAGGAAGGAGATATTGTGGATCTCATGGATCCACTTGCACAAGGTCCTAAAAGGTATATAATTTAATTATGATTTGATAGATTAAAAATTTTTAAATTTGGTATCAATCATAAAATAATTTTTTTTAACAATTATAGGACAAAATTTCAAGCACAAAGAAAATTTGCATCGGTTCAATGTAGTCCAGTTGTATCACCTGCAAAAGAGCCACAAGAAAAGACAAAAGGTCAACCTGTTTGCAATGAATTAATAACGCATAAAAGGCCTAATACAGAAGATTTTCTCACATTCCTTTGTTATAGAGGTTTGTAAATAAATTACTTCATAATATTACAGCAAGTGCATTGTGAAAATAGTAATGTGAAAATTATATTAACTAATTATTTTTTATTCATTTTTAGGTACATCAATACTACCTCCAAGCTTAAACTTTTTCAACACTAGCCCAAAAAAAGAAAAATCTCAAAATTCTGCCAAGTCAGCAAATTCATCCAAAGTCAGTACTGCCAATTCTAAGCAAACAAACTCAACTAGTGTTACAAGTTCTTCTGCAAAAAAAGTAGTACCTGTCAAGGAGAAACCTGTAGCAAAGAAAAAAGATGTGAGCCCTCCAAAACCAATAAAGCTCAAAACAACAAGTACTGCTGCGCAAGCATTGAAGAAAAAATATCAAGAGCAGAGACTGAAAAAGCTGAAACCAACTAGTATGAAAACCCGCTCTAGAGGTTCTTCTGATCCACCAAAACCCATAGCCAAATCAGTTAGTCAAAAAAAAGTAGTCATTCCTAAAGTTGTAAAAAGACACTCACTTCGAAGTAATGTATCACTGGAAACAGAAGCTGTAAGTCCTCCTGTGAAAAAACAGTCAGTTTCTCAATCCAAAAAAAGATCATCAAATTCAAAAGAAAATGATGATTCTGAGTCTTCCTCGCCTAAAATTGAAAAGAAACCAAAAGTTTCTGTTGTCAAGAGTTTGCTTCAGAAAAAATTGGTTAAAAGTCAAAAAGTAGAAGAAGAAAAGAGAGTAACTCGATCTGCTCCAAGACCTGTATCACCAGCAAGAAGACCTACAAGAAAAACTAAGGAAGCTGCAGCAATTTATATGGAGATTTTAGGTAGAAAACTAGTTGGTTCCGATTTAGAGAACGAAGACAATATGTCGGTTGATAGTTTCCCTGAATTGCCAAATGCCAGAAAAACAGCACAAACTGAAAATGAACTGAAATTAAAAAATAGGGGTTCAAAATCTAGTAAGGATAAGGAAAAACAAGAGGTAACGAAGAAGGAAGAAGATTCGAAAGATGACAAAAAGAAGAAGGAGAATAATAAAACTAAAGAAAAGGATATACCAAAAAAGGAATCTAGGTAAGAATTTTATTTTACTCAATTAATACCGATGAATTAACATAACACGTTGATACATTTTCAGCGTCATCAGTGGAAGAGTAGCAAAACAGAAGCCTTCCCCTGGCGTATCTCTTCGAAACAAACGTTTGACGAGGGAGCAAATCAGCGAAACCATTAACGATTCTAAAATCGCGAAGCGAAAGAGTCTCGGCTCGGTTTCACCTCTAAAATCGAAGCGCACGGCCAGGGTGCACAAGTATTGCGAGCTCGACAGCGAGGACGACGAGGAATCGTTCACTTCCGAGGAAACGAGCAGCGCAGCGACGCCAGCCCCGAAGCCGGAAGTTATCAAGACTCGAAAATCGGCCCCGGCAGCTATCCCTTCCACCGACGCGACGGATAATAACAAAAAGAAGGAGACGACGACGACTCCGCGCTCCTCTCGAAGCAGTATTACGTCCAAGAAAGCGACGACCGTCGCCGCCGATGCCTTCGCGAAACCGGCAAAAACGACGACGGGAACAGCAGCAGCTGCGGCGGCGCCAAAGGAGACGGCGAAGGAGACGGCGAAAGCTACCAAAGACAACAAGCCTAGCCCGGTAAAACGTAGCAAGGAAAAAGACAAGGAGAAGGCGAAAGCCAAGAGCACCGCCACCGCCAAAGCCTCGGAGGAGTCCGAGGAAGAGGAGAGCCTCAGCTCTTTGATCGACAAGCTCAATAAGAAAAAAGAGAGTGAAAAGACAAGCAGCCCCGCTGCTACGGCGGCTTCGGCTGGCGGCAATAAAGAGACCATCGCTCAGGAGACGACGACGAAGAAGATAAAGAGCATACTGGACGTGAAACTGCCTCAGCGCGGCGCCGAGCTGATGAAGAAATTCGTCTCCGACGACGAGGAGTCGTTCCGGGGCTTCACGCAGCGCTCGATCAACGGCGCCCACGCCCTCCTCGACGAGGCCATCGGCACGAAGAACCCATCCATACTGAAGACGCACGAGGCGATGAAGGCCCAGGAGACGAACAAGAAGCCCGACATGAAGGCCGTGTTCGGCTGCGTACTCGAGCCAATCGCAGCGGCAGCCGAGAAGGTCGTCGTCGTCGGGTCGTCTTCTTCCTCTCCTACGACGTCAGCCGCCAAATTAGCACCGAAAGCAGCAGCGGCGGCGGTAGGAACGAGCAGCAACAATGCCATAATCGTCGGTAACCACCACCACCACCACCACCCCGTGAAAGTGGAGTCCGATGAAGCGACGAAGAGCATGAGCGACGCGTTGCTGCCGCAGCAGCAGCAGCAACAGCTGAAGGTACGGCCGCACTTGCGCCGCAGTAGTAGAAATGTCGAATCATAGATAGATTTATAATCACGAGACACACATATATAGTTATTTATATATTTTATTTATTTATTTATCGTTCCATATTTCCACGCGCTAATTTGGCGACTTTATACGTAATAATATTACTTTTTTTTTCGCTTGATCCGCTTATCATCGCAATCGCAAAAATCGTTTCTTATGTTCTTACTTGCGATCGGTTTCTGAAACAAAGAAAGAGAGACACATATACACACACAGAGTACTTATTTAAATGAATTAAACGATTTATAAATTGTTAATAAAAAAGAAAAACAAAAGAAGGAATAATAAGTGTTGCAAATACCTTTTTTATTTGTGTTTTTAAATGTTTTTATGTGAAAATATGCTCATTGGAAAACCCTCATTTACAATTCATCAATTAACTGCACTCTCATCGAATATCATTTAAAATTCATTTTATCGTAATTAAAAAAAAAAAAAACCAAAGGTACTAACAACTCACACATCACATCGTCACACGCACTCATCTCTTCACTCTAGCACTTAAGTGACTTTACTAATCCGACATACGATATAATGTGTGCATTGTATGAAAAATATAAACAGCCGCAGTCGAGATGCGTCGGTTCGAAGCTGACGTCGTTGACGACTACGACGACGATGCCCAATTGCGGCGGCGGCGGCGGCGGCGCACCAGCGGCGAACGTCATCGAGATGCCGTCGTCCATGACGATGATGATGATGTCGAGTCACCACGGCCATCGCAAGGAGCGCGTCAACATGTCGACGGAGCAGATCGAGAAGTGGCTGAACGAGTCGTCGCTGGCCAAGGAGGAGTCCAAGGTCGAGATGGAGAGCGTCGCGTCGTCGTTCAAGTACGAGCCGCCGCCGATCACGACGGCAACGGCCACGTCGTCATCCTCGTCGTCGGCCATCGCGGCTTCGCTGCCCAGCAATAATCATCATCATCATCATCATCATCATCGTCAGCATCATCATTATCATCAACGTTATCATCAACCACAACAACCACAACAACCACCACCACCATCACCGCATCATCAGCACGTGCACTCGCTGCCGATCGTCACGACCGGCCACCATCTGTCCATCTCGCCGAGGATACAGCACCTCGTGCGTCCGGTCAACGTCACCCTGTCCAAGCTCTCGGACAGACTGAAGCATCAGCAGCCACCGGTATCGGCCGCCGCCACAGGCTCCTCCTCCTCGTTTTTCGGTAGATCCACGTCGACGGCGACGATCGGCGGAAAGGTTACAGCCGCGGCCGCGGCCACGGCCACGACTACGACGACGTCGACGACCGCCGATTCGAGCGGCAGCATCAAGTCGCTCTCGACCGTGGCGTTAACGTCAACGACCACGACGACGACGACGACGACGAAGACGGCGATGGCGAAGCCTGCCAGCAGCAGAGGCAGCAGCAAAGAGACGACGCCCACCAACACGACCAACGCCGCCTCGTATCAGAGAAAGATGAGCAAAGACTCGTCGTTCGGCGACGAGCTCGGTGAGTTTATTATAATATAAGTTGAAAAAATTCGATTATTTATAATTATAAATCGGTACCTACCGCAAATCTGACGTTAAATCTGATGTCGATTATAAGATCCGATGTAAGATTTGATGTGCGTTCATAAGAACTTATTATGATAAGAGTGTGTGTGTGTGTGTGTGTTTAGCGGACTGCGACGCGATCTCGAAATCGAGCGCTGCCTCGGTGGTGTCCGACTCGCTGGAGAAGAAGTCGCTCACCTCGAGCCCGGACCGGAAGGTCTTCTTTCCGCGTCGCAAGGCCTTCACGCGCGAGCGTCGACCCCCCGCCGCCGCCGCCACAGCCACCACTACCGTCACCGCCACCAACGCCAACGCCAGCAATGCAAACGCCAAATCCGCCGCAGCAGCAACAGCAGCAGCAGCAGCAGCAGCAATGAGCAGCGGCGCGGCTTTTTCGCCCGAGAACGAGAGCAGCGTTTACGCCTTCGAGACCGAGGCCGAGCAGCCGCCCGTGCAGTTGCCGCTCAACGCCTCCTTCCGCAGAAAGTCCAAGGAGCAGCTGTTCGCCACCGCCAAGTCGCAAAACGGTAATCACCCAGTGGAAATGTTAATCGAGCTCTCGCGCAAGTTCTTGACACAAACTTACGTAAGATTTTACGTAAAATCTTAGGTATTTTTTATCGGCATTCAAAGTTCTGACATAAGCTTTTACACAAAGCCCTGAATATGTAAGCTAACATATAAACTATTTGAAGCTCCACGTAAAATCTTGTACAAAAGTATGTAAAAAAGGATTGTCTAGTGACAAGATAAATTTCATTCCTCAAAGATAGACTAGAAGAGAATAATTTTATTTGTCGATTTTTCGGGAAATATCATTTATAAGTTCTTACATAAGTTCTGAGGTAAGAACCTCTATCCCATATATAAGATTCTTGAGTTCAGCCAGCTTAAATTATAAATAACTTATGTTATCGATAATCATACGTAAGATCTTACATAAGATCTATAAAAGTTGTCAAGCGAGTAGTTAATCGTTACTTTTGGTCTTGCTCAAAAAATTCTATAAACCATAATCTGAACTAGGTGGTATCGCGAGCGATAAGAAGCACGCGTCCACGGACCAGGCCAAAGATGCCACCGTCGCCAAGAGGAGCGCTGACTCGAAGATGACGGCATCAGCAGCAGGAAAATCGAGCAAGCATTTAAACTTGCCGCAGGAAGCTCGGAAAAGCGCGGCGAGCAGCAGCGGCGGCAGCAACTCCCAGCCGCAGCCGACTACTCCCAAAACATTCGAGCTTCCGAAAAATTTCGCAGATCTGACCAACATACAGGTGTTACCACTCGACAAGCTAACAACAAGCTGGAGCGACGTAAACTGCAGTGCCTCGATTGCTGTCCAGGTGAATCTGGACCCGCAGCTGCAAAAAAGCGAAAAAAGCAGCAGCAGCAGCAGCAGCCACGCCGTCGAGGCAGCGGCGTCGTCGTCGACGTCGTCGGCGGCGGCAAGCGTCAAGAAGAGTCTCGGGGCTGCGACGTCAAAGCCGTCGACGAAGGGCAGCAGTTCTACAGTCACCGCCGCCGTCGCCGGGGCAGGCCGAGAAAAGACAGCAGCGGCAGCTGACAAAAGCTCGACCACGTCGTCGTCGTCCCGAACGCCACCAAAGTCGTCAACGATAGCGGTCGTCGACCAGAGCGAGGACCAGACGACGACGGACGACGACGACAACAGCAGCGGCCAGCTGTTCTACATACCGCTGCAGGCGGTCGCGCGCAACTGCTCCGCACAGGGCGGACAACAACTCATCCAAGGTGTTGCTGTGAAACTGGGCACTGAGGGCCCCCAGGGGCCCAATCAGAAGGTCCTGCTCAAGGCCAAGCTGGTGACCAAGCCGCCCGTGACGGTGGCGCGCTGTCCGCCGATCGGCACGGTGCAGCCGACGGCGAGGGTCACCCAGTCGAGCGGTAGTCAACAACAGGTGCCCTCGACCTCGAGCGTCGGCGTCGCGGCGGCTGCTGCCACCACCACCACCACCGACGCGGGCTTCAAGACGCCCAAAGACAGAGTCATGAAGACGATCGTCGACAGCAAGCGAATAGTACTTGACGTTTTTTTTTCTTCATCTCTTTAACCAATGCAACGCTTTAACGATCTCTTTTTCCGCAGCACAAATCTCCGACTCCGGAAAAACTCGTAAAACCCACCGGCAAGACTGCTGCGAGCAGCGGCGTCGAGCGCAACAAAGTCCCGGCCGACGGTGCGAAAACGTCGAGCTCGAAGAAGCCGTCGTCGAAAACGAAGACGGACCACTATCAGCCGGTGAACGCCACGTCGTTCCCGTGCACACAGGACTCCAAGGAGAACGTGAAACTGGTCGAGGCGCCGATCTTTCGCCCGAGCGAGAAGGACTTTCAGGATCCGCTCGAGTACATCGACAAGATCCGGCCGATCGCCGAGAAATTCGGCATCTGCAAGGTCGTGCCGCCCGCCAACTTCAAGCCCGAGTGCAAGGTTTCGGACGACATGCGTTTCACCGCCTACAATCACTACATCCATCGCATGCTGAATCGCTGGGGGCCGAACGTGCGCGAGATGATGGCCATCAAGAAGTACCTGGCCACGCAGAGCATCAGCCTGACGCAGGCGCCCTGGATCGGCGGCATGGAGGTCGATCTGCCCTATCTCTACCAGACGGTCCAGACGCTGGGCGGTCTGAAGGAGGTCATCGAGAAGAAGAAGTGGCAGAAGGTCGCCGACGGCATGAAGATACCGCGCTCGGCGCAGGATCGCGTCACCAAGATCGACGACATCTACTGCAAGTATCTGCTGCCCTACGATACACTGTCGCAAGGTAGGTTTCGAGACGATGCGCTTTCGAGCTATTTTTAATTTACCGTTCAAATTTATTTAATCCCTTCCTACAAATAGATTAATCTTCATACATAAAAAAATTATTTCAATACTTTGAAAGTATCGTCGTAAAAATTATGCGAATAAATTTGAGAAAACATTGAGATATAATCAAACAGTAAACAATTTAAATTGTTTGATTTCGGTGAATTCGCTCTAATTACAATATATTGTATAATAATGCACATGTTAATGAAAAAACTTATTTTACAATCTTTCAGGCGAGAGAGAAAAACTATTCAAGGAAGTCGAAGCCGATTGGGTGAAAAAAGAAAGCAGGGCCGAACGCCGATCTAACGATGAGTCTGACAACGACGACGACGACGATGACGACGACGACGACGACAGCAGCAGCGAAGAGATCGAAGAATGCATCGTAAAAGTAAGCATTACGACATCCAAATTCTTTATCTAACTGAATGAAAATACCGAATAAGTTCTTATGTGAGTTCTGGACAAAACTTTCAAGTTCTTGCGTAAAAGCTAGTTTCACTCGAAAGCTCTAAATATGATATAAGATAAGAACTTACATAAACATAGGTAAGATCTTGACCAAAAGATGAATATTTTGAAGATAATTTTTTTGTAATACTTTTGATAGAGATTTGACATAAGTTCTTACTTAAATTCTTGAAAATGTACCAGCTCTTACGTAAGAACTTATGTAAGTTCTAGCTAAGAACTAGCATGAGAACTCGCTTAACATCTTCATAATTGGGGCTTTAATCAATCGACTTTTTTTTCGCGCGCAGGGCCGCAACATGCCGCTGAACGCGTTCTATCGGATAGCCCGGAACACGCAGCGCATGTGGTTCGGCGAGCGCCAGTGCAGCCCGAGCGGCGAGTCGGAGGGCGCCTCCGCGGCCGAGGTCGAGGCCGCCTTCTGGAAGCACGTGGTGGAGAAGCGCCGCCACGTGTGCGTGCACGCCGCGTCCATCGACTCGGGCGGCCGGGGCTTCGGCTTCAGCCAGGCCAAGAACTCGCCGTTCGCCCGCCATCCCTGGAACCTCAAGGTGCTGACGAACAACGCGGGCTCGGTGCTGCGCGCCCTCGGGCCCCAGATGGGCGTCACCGTGCCCACCCTCCACGTGGGCATGGTCTTCAGCACCTGCTGCTGGTATCGCGATCCGCACTGTCTGCCCTGGATCGAGTACCTGCACACGGGCGCCAAGAAGATCTGGTACGGCATCCCCGACACGGAGAGCGAGGCGCTGCGCGACACGCTGGCGCGCATGTTTCCGCGCTACTGCAAGAGCACCAAGATCTGGCTGCCCTCGGACACGGCCATGGTGCCGCCCGACATGCTCGTGCGCAACGGCGTGCCCCTGTGCCAGACCGTCCAGGAGCCCGGCCAGTTCATCGTCGTCTTTCCCAAGGCCTTCACCTCGAGCATATGCACCGGCTACGTGGTGAGCGAGAGCGTCTACTTCGCGCACCCGTCGTGGCTCGACACGGCCGAGCAGGTCTTTCAGGATCTGCACGACAGCTGCGAGCCGTCCATGTTCTCCTTCGAGAAGCTACTGTTCAGCATTATCAACGATGCCAAAACTAGTACCGATGTACTTAGACAGGTATGCATGCATGAGCTATTAATACGCAACACTGATCCTGTCAACCGATTTTTTGATTAATTATGCCTTTGTAGATTTTACCCAGCGTCAGTAGAATTTATAACCGAGAGGTCGAGAATCGCAGAAAGCTCAAAGAGTTGGGCCTTACGAAGACGGAAAAATTGCCCCTGCCCGAGAACGACAAGAAAGCCAAGAAGAAGGCGCTGCAGGAGGAGGCAGATTACGAGTGCGACACGTGCCGAGCCAACCTGTACGTTTCCTGCGTGAGCAATCCCACGGAGGAGGCCATATTCTGCCTGACCCACGCAATACCCTACATAGAGAGGAAGAAGAGCGTACTGAAAAATTGCACCCTCATCTATACTTACAGCGAGGTAAGGATTTAAAAAAGCGGGTTTCGTCGTTCGCGAAGCGTTGTCGATCATTCTTTTTTTTTTTTTAATAAACGATTCCGATTTGCAGAACGAACTGAGCGATCTCATTCACAAGCTGAAGAGCAAGATCGAAGCCAAATCCAAAAAGACTAATCAAACGAAGCAGGTGAAATAGCGGAGCTAGCGATGATTCGTACTTTTAGGCAATGTATATTGACTTTGGAAGAGTTAACTTGTCGAAAACAAACAAACAAAAAACAAATAGTTTATTAGAGAATTTCTATATCCACTATAACATTGATTATGAATTAAGATTTCAGTGATACGAAATGTAACTAACTGAACACGATAAAAATAGTTAATTATCCATTTTTAGGCCAAAAAGGACTTTCGCGAGGAAGCAGTTCGTAATAACTCTCCTCCGTAAACAATAGTCGTTTTGGGAAAATGTATTAGTCAATTTTACACCGTAGATTTTTTTAAATAATTTTTTGATGTCTCGGGCAAATTTTGTGTTGAGAGAAATTTGCCATCTCTTTCACTTCAAATGCAACTAGACTGCTTAATTACGTAAAATCATAAAATTATGTATCAATTGTATATTTGTTTATATTTTCTTTTACGTATTATTTTATGTATTATTAACTTTAAAAAAAACTTTAAATTTTCAAAATCGTGTATGTTGTAAATTATTATGATTGTAAAATATTTTTAGGACGCACAGACTTTGATCAGACTGAATTTTTTGTTGAACGTTGTCTTTTTAAGTTGTAAAAAAATATCGAATTAGTTTGTAACATCAATCAATCAAATTGATTGACATCATTTAATTTTTTTATTTTGTGGCACTGCACAATTTTTAAAAACTATACATCACTAATAAAATGATTTATGATTGAATAATTGTTCATTACTGAAAAATCCATTATCACATTTATTTTGTCACCAAAACTTGTTAAAAATACATATGTTTCTTATAATTATCACCCATTCATATATATTTGATGATATTCAAATTGGAATAATAAAAGAAATTCTTATAAATTTTCAACAGGCATAAAAATATATAAAACGGTACATTAAAAATCTTTGACACATAAAAATATCATTATTTAAGTATTTTGTGCAATTCAACATAACATACACGCATCAAGCATGAACATTACTCGATATTTTTTCTGGACAAAATAATTTGTTTGCATTGTAATGTTAGTAAGAAAAGTTTATACAATAGGAAGATATGGTTTCGAACTTAAAACATAAATCTTGGCATTACCCACATATTAGTAATAAAAAATACTTTTATCACTGGTAACACTTCAAAACAATAGGTAACTTATATCTAGCTTTTTAAAATTTTATTTGCAAAGAAAACGTCATCAACATCAAATATGTACATTCCGCCATTAAATATTTACCATTTTTAACCTTTTAACACTGATCAACGTTTTACAATTTTAAAATTCTGCTTTTATGTGGTTTTCTTCGTTTTTTCAAAAAAATTAATTTAAGCGAAACTGATATAATTTAAATGCTTTTAGTCAATCCCATTAAAGAATATTAATTTCACGTAATCAACAGTAGTCCATCCAAAAACGCAATAGCGTTTCACCAGTACAGTATTAAGTAACATTTAATTTTAAAAAAATGGCATCTTTGACACTAGATACCAAAAATGTAAACCTTTGGTAACACTTTCCCAAATTAAACGTCATTTACACAGTAATAACTTGTAATATTTCTACGTGAGATCGTAGAATGGCAACATTTATATCATAAACGTAACTAGAACTACAAGCATTATCTAAACAATAACTTTTATCACTTGTAAATACATCTCACTGTTGTAACGACGCTTCAAGTCATTGATTCTTATTTTCTAGTGACTCAAACGAATTAATAAAGTTTTATAGAATCATTTACAGTCAAAACTTTTCGTAGTTTTTTTAGAACAGAATTTCACATGGACTGGAATGCGCTGGCAAAACTTTATACATTATAATACATTAAAATTAATACGTCAGATTATGCTTTCATTCTCTTCTCAGTATGATGTCAGATAAGACTTGATTGGGACTTGGTTCTCTTTTGAATTCATCTTCTTCATCTGAACTAAAATCAGCATTTAGAAGATTGGTCAGTGAGCTTGATTTTTCCATTATCAATGGAGCACTGGTATCTATTACTTCCTCAGGCTTGACAAAATTTGCAAATGAATTAGATTCTAACTCCAATTCATTTGCAGAATCTTTCTTATTTTGTAATATTTTGTTTATAACATGTAGAATTATACCACCAAGGCACATAAGTAATCCTACAAAATTAAGGCCATTCATTCTATCCCCTTTCCATTCATACGCTATAACTAAAATACATATTTCCTGCAACAAATAATTCATCAACTTTTTAGTTTTAATTTTTTTTTATTCATAAAATATTGTTCTTTAGCTTACCTTAAATATACCAGATATAGAAAGAGTTAGACTAGAATTATGAGTAACAACTAAAAATTCCATAACTTCCATACTGAATGCAAGAACAGCCCCTCCAATAACAGCAAATGCTGTGGTTGTTATTAGTAAAGTATCGTTCCAATCTACATTTAAAAGTCCTCTGTAAACTTTTGGTCCTTCTATTACCATAGCAACAGGGGTAATTGCTAAAAGCATCCATGGTTGCATGTAATACATCATATCAATAGGATTTCTCAATCCAAGTTTAGATTTTTGCATAATTAGTTGTGCAACGGTCCAGCGTATGCCACTAGTCAATGATGCCAATAAACATAAGAGAAAACCTATAAGATCAAAACTAGTTGATTTATAAGTGAACATTACTAAACCTCCTGAAATCATGAAGACTATTCCAGCTAATGACCATGACTGAAAATTATTTATACATTAATACATTTTTATTTTTAAATATATCCATTCAAGTTTTCAATACTTAATGATTGAATCTTTAAATATGAGTAAAATTACCTTTTTCTCAAGTTTTAATAGAAGAGCAAAACCAAGAATAAAAATGATTGTTGTTGATTTTGTCATAGTATACCTGTAATTTTACAAGATAAAGAATTGTGTCTTGTTTTTACATATTGTAAAATATTACACAACAATAAACTTACAAAGACATTGTGATTAATGACATAGCCCAATTGGAGAATCCTATATCTAATCCACTGGCAATTCCAGGAGGTCCTAAAGTCCAAATGATATTTTGCCATGATAAATGACAAACAGGTTGTTGACTTTTGCAACATTTTCTGATGTGCCTTATAATACTGGTCATAAAAAATTTGAACACCAAATGACAGCTTACTACTGTCAATGGAAAATCAAATCCCTGCAACAAAATAAATTATTATTGTATGAACTAATTATGAGAAGAATTATATTAAACATATGTATTGTACTCACATAAGTGTTATACAACCATTTTTGATAAAAAGTCAGTCCAATGGATAGAACAAAATATATGGAAATAAGAAGGACAGCCTGCATTATGCCACGCCAGAACAGAGCTTTTTTGGACATGCCCTCATATTCCTGTACGTGTTGTAAGAAGTAATCATTGGCATCATCGTCATCTCTGGTGAGTTCATATTTAACATTGGATCTTGGCATATTTTTAACAAAGCCACGTCTGTTATAAATTGAATATCCACTTTATTTAAACAGCTGGTAGCTGATAAGGCAATTAACTGGAAAGAAAACAATGAGCTCTGTGTACAAACCCTCTTTAGTCCATTTACAAAATATATGAAGCAGTGCTCGAAGAGAAGTTAGCATAGATGGCAATGTTTTGAAATCTCAAGAGATTTGTAAATTAAACAGGTCAAGCCCACGATGAGATGGACAAGTACACACGACGATGCCGCGATTTTCTGGAAAAACCAAAATACAGTTGCGAGATGAATGATAATTTCAAGACTTGACGATCAAAATTATCGATAAGATGAAAAAATAAGCTTTCAAGTTAAATTTCATCGCTGCAAAGTAAACCTATGAAATAAACATATTGCAGTACTGGTGCTGACCACGTAAAAAAAAGCGCCCCTCGATACGTATATTTGACTGCTATCGGATAGTTTGAAATTCACCGCAGAACGACCAAATTATTATCCCCCGACGTAAAAATCATTAATCCAACTCGAGGCACCAACACTGCAGCTCCTCGGGATTCTTCCTTCGAGGCAGCGGCCACTGCGCGGAAAATCGAGTCCTAAAAATCGAAATGTTTTTATATTCGCACGCCGCGGGACACGATCTCGAGCGCTCTAGCAGCTCGGCAGGCAGACTGATGTGTGTGATAAGCGCGTTGTATGCTGCTGCGAAACTGAGAGAACTGCACAGGGCATTATATATGTGCATACGAAGTGTAAACAGAATTATAACCTCTCGTGCGCAGGCTCCGACTTTTTGCAGACTACCTGTGTAATATATAGCTATATATATTGCCAATTTGATGGTATATGCGTGCGCGAAACTGCCCAATGATTACGAGAGTCGCGAGACCCAAGGATAGGCTATTATGGGTATATGAGAAAGAGAGAGACAGGAGTATGTAACGCTTGTCTACATGAAGTGTCGAGAAAGCGACGAAGACGTGACATATCAAATCGTTTAAATACCTTCGATTCCGTCCGGGATCGTGCCGAGGAATCGTTACACACTGCGTTGTGATCGATTGAACTATTCGCGGTTGACAATTTTACTTACTCGAGTTCTTTTTTTGCGCGATCGAGCTTGGGATTTACGCAATCCGTATCCTGAGTTTTTACCTATTAACGTTTTTGCGATTCGACAATGAGATTTCCATTAGAAATTTGTCATTGAAAATTTAATTACCCGCCGGCAGCAGCACCCGTCGGAGAGATCGAGTATATTTTTCCAATATCCGCCTGTATGTTTTCTAGTTATCCTTTAGGTGATATTAAAAATTAAATTAAAACGTCGAAATTTTTTTTTCTTCGTAAATTTTTAACGAAAAACATCCTTTTATTTAATTTCATATAATAAATAAATTTAGAAAGTATTGATTAGAATATACTATTGTATTTACTTAAAGTAGAAGCGCTTAAAATTAATTCGGTAATACGAGTACCCAAAAAATGATCAAAACATAGATAAAATGACACTTGTTCTTGTCGTGGCTCGTGTATTTTAGTATGTACAATGTGTAAACTTACTTAGTAAACAACTTCTCGTCATTAATACTTTTTTTTATCGTCGACGCGACGTACATGTGTACCTCGTTCGTAAAATATCCGCTGTTGCATATTATCATCAGAATATGCATTTTTCCGTTTAGAAATTAAAAAAAAAGTTATAAATAAGTGAACTAGCAAGGCAACGCAGTTGAATTAAAAAAAAAAGTATACATTTCGAGAATCTATGAATTTATAACTAGTTTTTCTTTTCTTTTTCGACGAAAGCGGCACACGTGCAATCCAATCTGATACGATTATGCGTCTCTTTCACTTTGTGCGCTTCGTCTTGTCGCGAGTACTTCGCGCTTTCTATGAATCCGCACGTTATCTGCGCTCGGACGCACGAACGCCGTTTCGGCTATACGTGGCTCTTGCTCTGGTAGTGTTTTTGGTCGTCGCTTTTTGATTTCCACTGCTGGTCGGCGATGGCGTGGTCGCCGAGGAACTGCTGTAAGTTGCCTGCTGAAATTTAAACGAAAATATCAAATATTAAAACTTTTCACGGTGAGCATAAAACTTCTCAACTACATGAGTATAACAGGTAAATTTTATAGAATTCGACGAAGAAATAAGTATTATCACGTCATATAATTGAAAAAATTCTTGACTATCATTTATGGAGAAATAATTGTTAGAAAATTTACCTGAGCTCCGTTTCCTCCTTTGTTTGATGACGATTTTTCAGTCAACACTGGCGGCGGAGTAGTTGGTGCACTATTTTGTACTGGCTAAAGAAATGCATTATAAAAAATATTTTTAAAAGTTCTGAGCATTAAAGTTTCATCATAAGTACCTAGTTGTAAGCACTTTAAATATATTACTATTGTTAAATACTATTGTTAAAAATATTTCTCTACTTGACGAGTGAAAAGAGTTTGTATTGAGTAATTTGAAAGGGATATAGAAGCCAGCCAAAAAATCAAAATTTTAATCCAGATTTCTCAAACTTCTACTGAATATTTTTCCAATGGACTCTATGGAAACCTTAAGAATATCACAATGAAGGTTGCCAATATGAAGTGTCCTTTGGAGGAATATTCAGCAGAAGTTTCAAAAAACTTTATTGAAATTTTGATATTTTGACTGGCTTATTTCTTTTCAACTATGAATTAAATTTTCAATAAATGATATCAAGCTAATACCAGATTAAGGATTATTATTACTAGTTGCTTAGTCTTATTGTTTTTTGAATTTATCTTTTCTATATGTTGAATATGATCCTGCTGCTAGTACTCTTGTTTTCTTTTCAATAATTAAAGCATACAAAAAAATTAAATAAATAAACAATAAGCCCAGTAATATAGATCTCTTTAAAAACACTTACAACATGTTTGCCATTATTTCCATTATTCCCATTACTCAGTAGGCCAAGAGCCAACTGAACATTCAGTGGAGGATTCGGATCGCTCATGTTTGGTTGTTCAATATACTGCATGCAGAATTCTCCAATCTTTTGAAGTTCCCCAATTTTACCAGAATAAAGTGTTAAACAATTTCTCCACATGGAACAGTAGCCTTTGGTCAATTTGATAATATCTCCAGGCTGCAGCAGTGCTCCAGGCTCATCCCAAATAGAAACATTAACACATCCTGATTGATCCGCCACTGCAACGTTACATTTTTTTGTATTTATAATAAATTCAACTGTGCAATCTATGATGTCGCTATACATGATTGTAAATGACTAACCTTTGAAAGTTCGTATTTCCCGCTTTTCTTTTGTCACTGTTGGAGTACCCAGTAAATCAAGTACTATGAAAACT
This sequence comes from Trichogramma evanescens, assembly GCA_902732785.1. Classification (NCBI taxonomy): domain Eukaryota; kingdom Metazoa; phylum Arthropoda; class Insecta; order Hymenoptera; family Trichogrammatidae; genus Trichogramma; species Trichogramma evanescens. The sequence continues at coordinate 28,817 of CACVKI010145926.1, forward strand.
ATGTTGACATTTTTCTGCCCAGGCTTCAAGTCCTTAATTGTTATAAGGTCCATTTGTGCCATTGTTGACATTTAACTTTGACTCAAACCAGTGATGCAGCGATCAAAGCTTCGAAAACTTAAAACAATAACAAATTAATAGGCGTTGAGAAATGATACTTTTTGTTCGCCAACGTAAATGCTTATATAAAAACCAATTAGCACTAACGAGGGATGCACCGGTGGGGCTCCAAACGAGGGGTATAAAATTCACTTGAATAACGGTAAGAGTTAACTCTCCAGCGACGTACTGAGTCCGAGCGCTGGTTGTCGACTATGCCACTCTGATTACTGGCTGAGACACGAATGTTTTGAAGCAGACGTGTTCGCCTTTCTCTGCTGCCACTACTCTGTAAGGTTAAATTGAATTCTCGCTTTGCACGTGCTGCGCTCGGCTGGGACAAATTGCTCAGCGAGAGCGGCAAAAATTCAAAATGTCTCTTTTATTACTCGAAGCCTTGCTCGCAGTGGCTAATAAAAAATTACAGCCATCCTTGTGTCAACCGAGTCCAGCCCAAAACATTCGATGAAAAAAGAGTCGATAGTTTAACTGAAAAATATAAAATTCGTGTCAGCTCGACGCGCTCGTGCGAACGCAGCTTAATGACCGACAGTGCGCTCCCCCTCATTGCGAACGAGGCTTAAAGCAGCTGGACTGCTGCTGTTGCGTTTCGCGAATGTTAGTGTGTATCCTCCCCTCGCTTTCTTTATGTACTATGATGATATGTTTCACGCAGCAGAGAGCTAGCTGCTATATAGCTGCACAACACAAGGCAAGAGGAGATGCTCGATGCAATTTGCAAATATATAAGCATGTTGTCTGCCAATGAGGCAGTGTTACGGAAGACGACGACGACTACGACGACTACGAGAGTTTGCGAACATATGAGCATTATGTGGGAGCAGTACGTATAAAACGCAGTATATAGGACGCATCGGGAATAAGAAAGAAGAAAGTTGGTGAACCATTGTACACAGCACACACGGACTCGATTGTGACTTGAACTTTTTATAACAATCGGATATTGCGCGCAGCTTATCCTATCGTTCGTGCAGACCGATGCTGCTGCACTGCGTTGGTATTAAGCCCTGCAGAAGTGCGTAACGAGTATTATAACAAATACGTATATAAGCTCGATTATAAATGTCAAGCGGTGCACATTGATATTACACCTTGCGATGGGGGAAGAGGTTTTAGACTCGGATAAATTGAGGCCAACCCTCGAGACTTATAAAAAGCTCTCCAAGGATGTGTCGAATCACGATACCATTCTCAAGGTATGCATCCCCTTATTATGTATCTCCCACATGGGTTACAGCATCATCTTTATTAATCGCTATTGCTTCTTTTCTTTTTCTTTTTTTTTCGTGTGGTCCAGGATAAAACTGTACTATCCTACATAGCCGTTGTATTGGAGTATCCAGACACGGAAGTCGTCGAGTTGGCCTTGGAGATTCTCGAGACGTTCGTGAAAAACGTGGAAAATTACGGACACATAACTTCGACTTTTGGCGTTAGGGAGGCTTTGGAAGCAGTCATCAACAAGTATAACTTGGATGATCCCAAATTAGCCAAGAGAGCCCAACAGATTAAAGATGACATCGAACGCATGAAGCCACCAATCTATAACTTACGCAGTAGAATAAGGAGGGTCGTTGAGCCTAAGAAACTCAAGACTCATGTCATTACTCTACATGTTACTGGACTGTTACCTGTAAGTTACAGCAATTAAAAAATTCATGTAAAAATGCACAATAAGTTTATTTTGACACTGATTCAAAGACTTTTCAAATATTTTAAATTAGCTTTGATTTCTGCTTCATGAAAATCCAATTTCAGTAACAGACTTAGTTATTTTATATTATTATTTCAGGAAACAAGGACAGAATTAGAATATACATTAGTTAGGATCGAAGGGTTGATATCACTGGTTGCGGATGTTGAACACCAAAGAGTCACAATGAGGACTCTTGCCAGTATCACTCCTAAACAAATAGCTGAAGCAATTGAAGATAATAATCCAACAATGGAAGCAAGATTAGTAACTAGAAATAAGTACAATCAAGAATTTTTAGTGAAATTGGTAATGCATAAATTCCAAAATTATAAATTCAAACATAGCATAAAATGATAATATATTGTCTTAATAAACTACTGCATTTTAGGTGAAAAGTGATTCAGATGATACTGATGACTTGCCAGAGTATTTACCTGATGATGATGAGCCTGAAGAAGAAAAAGAAGGCATTATATCTTTATTCACAGGTTTGAAGCAAAGTGCTTCGACACTGTATAAAAGTACAGCAGAATTCTTGAGTAATTCATTTTATTGGTGAAACATGAAAGTGTGTAATCATTATCATCATAGCACATTTGTCATGTTTGTTATTAATTTTGCGCATTTAATTTTCTAATGACATCCTTCAATGAGATTTTTTTGTTTAATTTGTAGATAATTATATTAAGAATGTTTTTGTTGTACAGTAGGAAAAATTTTTCATTCAATTCCTTGAACATTTTTACCCTGCGCTTTTAACTCAAGCAGCAATTGTACATTTTTTTAATTGATTTAAAACCATTGATCATCCACATCAAAGTATAGCTTCTAAGTAAATCTTTGGATTATTGAATTTACAATTGTATTCAATGTTGAAAAATTCTACGTGTAAATAATCATGCATCGCAACAATATGAGATTGTTTTGTAAATCAAAATACATATTATAAATCAGCCTTGAAAAAATGAACTATTGAAAAATGATATTCATCAATTTATTCTACTTATCACTTACGAGGCTGTGGACAAATATTTTATATACACGTTATCTTTTACATTTTCAAGAAAAGATTGACAAACTTTTATTTTAAGATGTTATAAAAATAACTAATGAAATATGTTATGATATAGTTAAAATAAATATAGATTAGGCTCAATTGGGTAACTTGAAATTAAACAACCATTTTCAAAAGTCATATGACACTTGAAGATGTTGCTTGATGCTTGAAAATCAATAACATGAATAGAATCAATGAGAATTCAGAATTTATTAATTTGAAAAATCGTATAACTGTAATAACAACTTCAATTTTCACCAAAAAAAACTCTTGAAAGGTGAAACAAAATGACGACAGAAATTCTTTGAAACAATTATTCAAAGAGGCGAACTTGAGTGAAAAATTATAGAAAAAATCTATATGACAGTGTTATAGTAATTAGAATTAAAAAATATGTTAAAAGTTCTGTTCTATGAAAGCTTGATATTTATGTACTATAGTAAAATACAGTTGAAAATTTGAATCAACGAAAGCACTAAAAATCGTGGCTAAGTGTATATTATTTTTGTGTTGATTAAAGTGCAAAATAGACTATGAATAAATTGTAATATAAAAAAAGAGCAATGGCTAAAGACTAAATGGTGTATTTATTCGAAGCGTTCACTAGGCTCACTCACCTATTTTGAAAATATAAGCTTCAATGACGATTTTTATGTAACATTAAATGGTAACTTCATCCATTATAAATAAAAGTATACTAAAATGATTAATTTGTGTGGAAGTTCATTTATATAAGATTAAAAACCAATAGTAAAGCCGAAATTGTAAAACAATTTTAGAACAAAATTTTAGAATTTTAGATAAAAAGTGGTATTGTAATCAGACAATGTGAAAATTATTTTTACCCGTGAGTATAATTTTAATATGTACTTTTTTAAAACAATTTTTTTTTTTTTACTGCAATGAGGATAAATGAAAAAGAATTCGTTTAAATGTTAACTAATTTTTTTTCTTTATTTATAAATTCATGATTATGAATATCTTTTGTATGTCATACAATTTGATGATGAGTACTTATCCAAATTGACAAAAGTGATGGCTTAACAATCTAAACATATCACTACACAAATATCGAATAGCGCGTCACAATAAATTTATATGACTATCAAAAAATCTAGTTTTTATTTTAATTCATTTTTGAGTATGTTTAGAAATCGCAATTGATCATATTGCAAATATTTTATTAGTCTGTTAATTTAAATAGTTTTTTTTCTTCGGTATATAAAAATTAAAACACGTATATTAAAATAGCTGCCATCTCAGGTTGACATTACTTTGATTTTGAAAAATATTGCATTGCCTCATATAATATGATTAGGCACATCATACATATTTTATTAGTACTTTACAATTAAATGTTTTAATAATATTCAAATATTATTTCATCATACTTAAAAATTGAATTTTTACAACGTTCTAAAAAACTTACAAAGTTATCATCTATTTTTCAATTTATTTATACTACTTGTAATTTCATGATTAATTGGACGAAAATGTTTAAATTAATACTTTCTTGTGGCAACTGATATCAAATTTTTGACTTTATTATCGTACTGATATTAAAATATTTGGATGTGTTTGTATAGTTTCCTTCTTATCAATCATTTTTAATTAATTTTTTTATTCTTATAAATGTTTTAAGTTAAAAAAATATTATCTACATTGTGAACATAATAAGGAATGCTGAGTTTCAATGCATGAAAATTCATCGATTCTAGAATGCAAGGAACTGTACAAAAATAAATTAATTAGCTCAACGCTTAAAGAAAAATTTTCTCAAAGAAAAGAATGAATTTGATTCTTAAACTTAAAGTATGTACAATTTTAGTTTTGATTTCGCACAGTTTTTTTTTACTTTCCAAGACTATTTTCGTATTGATAAAAAGTTTTTAAGTACTTATAAATAACTCAATTTTTTGAGTACAGCTCTAGAAATAAATCTAATAAATTTCATTTTAAATAAAATTGATAATATTCGTCATGACAAATAAATTGTTCTATATAATGCACGAGAGAATATATACATTTTAACCAATTGGATTTTTTTATAAATTAACATTTAACTAAAATTAAAACAAGATCACTTCTCCAATTTCATTGGAAAAACTTCCAACTCATTATGTACATTTGCACGCATAAATATTTACAAAATACATTAAGTACACATTTCAAGTAACGTATTAAGGACGACGAAAAGACTTTTTTACCTATTCATAATAGCCAATGAATCATACAAATTATCAAGGACAACCCAAACATCATAGTTAAACAAATCAATTTAAATGATTACAAAAATCAACAATAAAGATCATTAGGAAGCAGAAGTTTTCATCAAAAGTATACTATTATATCGTTTATTCAGTTATATGTAAAATTTCAACGTTTGACTCCTTTTGTACGATAAGCAAGTTTGACAGTAAAAAGGCACTTAATTTTTACTGGCTCAAACGTTTTTTTTTTTTTTTTATAAAAAATACAAGCTTGTATTTCAATGAAAACTTCCGAAATATTCTCTATAGTGACATTTTAGTACGGAACGGATACGTTATCTACTCGACGAGTAAAAAATCAACGAATGAGTTTTAAAACGAAACTCAATATCGGGGGTATCGAATAAATTTTAAACATTTCAATGATCTAGACTCTACTTTCACACTTATTTTCGAGATCATCCGATTCAGATTGACTAGCTGACGACGAGCCACCATCGCTGGCGTCATGGCTGCTGGATTGTTTAACGCGTATACTGCCGCAAGCCGACATGGCCCGTCGCCTTGGATTTGGATTGTATTTGTGATGCGGCGTGGTGTCGCAAGAACCAACCCTGCGAAATGCCCCTCGAACGCCTGGATTACTCTCGAGCGTTGAAGACTTACTGGACGGAGAGCGAGAGTACTCCGAAGTGTTTTCCTCGTCGGAAGCGAGAGAGCGTTTGATCGCGGCCGTCGCGAATACAGGTTTTATTCGACGATGTCTGCATCCTGGACCGATTGGCCTTCTTGCAGCGCTATACGATAAAAGGCAATAATCATTAGTACGTGAAGTTTTTCAAAATTTTACCTGCAATACTAATGCGTACCTTCTTCTTCTCAGCGAGTAATTATACGAATAGTTGCGATAATCGCCCTCTTCATCGGACCAACTCTCTTCACCTGCTTCTGCATCTTCGTGGCACGTTGCATCGACTTCGTCCATGTGACAGTCGTGTTCGGTGCTCTTTTCAGGCCCTTGATTCTCAAAGTCTTCCTTACTTTTACTGTAAAAATGAAAAAATGGATTTTTAAATTCGAATTGATTGATACTTTTGATGATTCTAAATGAAAATCCATGTCTTACCCGTGCACAACGTCGTTGCCATTGTCTATCGGTGACATGAGTCTATTGGCATTGAGTATTTCATTGACTTTTCGACCCAAGGTCTCCAAATGATCGTCGTCGCTGCAATCTTTAAAACCGGGTTCGCTGTTACCGTTGAGCCGATTATCGTCCAAGGGTTCGGGGCTCGATCTACGCTGATAAATTTGTCCCGCGGTATCGTTGCCGTTATCGAAGGCAGATTTGGGATAAAGTCGATTGGACGAGACTTCGAAAATGTAACGCTCTTGGAAAGACGAGCGACGGACGTCGGGCTTCTCATCCGCGGTACTCGAGCTGTCGTTTTCCGTCGATCCTGGAACTTCCGTTTGCGTTTGATTGTCGACCAACCGGCTGGAAATTATTTCTGCAGCCTGAATAATGAATGTTCAAAAATTAGTCATTTTCGATCGTTTCAATTAAAAAAAAGTCTAACAAAAAAAAGTCTTTAAAAGAGTATCAATTACTTTTCTTTCGCGCTGTGGACTGGCTCGTAGACTCGATCCAGAACCCACTCTCCTGTGTCTGTACTTTTTCTGCTTGAAACTGCTACTGGTACCGGGTAAGAGAACCGTTTCTGGCTTGTTGGAATTGTCAAGCTGTGTACAGAGGGTTACTTTCTCCGGACTCTCCAAAACCGTTGGACTCGTTGACTGGGGTGACGTTGGACTCGGAGACGAAGATTGTACGCTTGTATTACGACGACGATTCAGACGTTCTTGACACTTTAAAATAGGATATACTATACGTTTCTTGCCACTAGATTTTTGACATTTTTCCCGCCTATAAGTATAAATAATTTCATTAGACAAAAAATCATATTATTCATGAAAATAATTCATCAACAATATAAAAGAATCGAAAGCTTACTTTAGCACATCTTTCTCGCGCTTTTCTAGATGAACCAAAACAGAACTGAGCTCCAAAAAGAGATTGTTAGTTCGCTCCAATTTACGCTCGTAGTGCTCCCTGATGTCTTGCGCATGCCGCAACTCCTCTTTTCGGCGACGTATCAGATCGGCCTCGTAACGATGCGAGTTTGAATTTTCCGTTTGAATTTTCTTCATGTGTTCCCGTATCTCCTCTTTCCACGTTAACTGAAATCACGCAGTAAAAGATCATTTTCACATTTTACGCTGAATCCACCCATTATGAACCATAACCGCATAATACAGTACCTGTGCTTTGAAATATTCATCCTTCGTTCTCTTTTCGAGTTCTTCCGAAGCGATCTGTAAATGCATTTCGATATGCCTGAAGGACGGTCTGTTTCTTGGTCGTGGAGCCCAGCACAATTCTACCAATACTCGATAGCCTTCTGGACACGTCGCGGGTATTGGTAGCCTCAAGGAATTATTGCCAACCCCGTACATTATAGCTGAAGAATCCACGTCTTTGTAGGGTATTTCTCCACTCAATAATTCCCATAATACGACTCCGAACGACCTGAGATTATTGGACGTAAAGCAAAAGCTCTTGATAAACAAAGTTTGATCAAAAAATTATACTCACCACACATCTACTTTTTCTGAACAAAGTTCGTTTCTTATAATTTCAGGCGCCATCCAAGCCACTGTGCCAGCAAATGTCATTCTAGTGCTTTTTTCGTTCCACTCACGACTTGTACCGAAATCACTTATTTTTACTATGTCTTCTCGCGCGATTAAAACACTGAAATTAGAAAAAAAAACAAAATGAGAAATCTTCTTAGACTTCAGAGAATTAAAACGGGTTAGCAAATTTAGGACTTACTTTGGACTCTTCAAATCTCTGTGAATAATTTTGTGTTCGTGGAGGTATCTCATACCTGCAGCTATTTGTTTGGACCATGCTGACAATCTAAGAGGTGGTACAGATTTTCCTTCTCTCAAATAATCATAAAGTGGACCAGATTCACAATATTCCATTATAATACAGTAACATGGCGCTTGCGTACATACTCCTCTGAAAAATATATCATTTAATTATTTAACGCTTTGGCTGCTTTGAAAATCACTGAGAAAACTCACTTGAATTGTACAATATTAGGATGATTCAATTTTCGTAAATGTTTGATATCAGTCTCACGGGGTTCTTTCACTTTTTTAACAGCTACAATTTCTTTTTTCAATTTTCCACTAAAAACTGCACCCTGAGCACCAGAGCCTAGCCATTGGAGCTCGCTTATGGTCTCAAAAGGAATTTCCCAATCATCCGCTGCTCAAAAATCAATTCAAAATTAAAATTCAACATTCCAATGCTATTGACGAGAAAGATTGCTGCTCTTACCTTGATTTCCTTTGATTTTTTCACTAAATGCAAGTTTGTTGAATATGTTAAAAACTGGTTGCATACAACCGATGAACCAAGTGACTGGTTTCTGATTGTATATACTGTCTGGTGCAACTGTGGCCTTGGTTGTCGATTCGCTGGATTCAGTATTTCCTTCTGAATCAATATTAGCGTTGGGTTGAGGCACAGATTTATTATGAGATACGGTGATAACGGGCTCCCCTCCAATGATTTTTATTTGCTCGAAGTTGTCTTGAATGCACATCATGCTGCAATAAAACGCACCGTTAGTAAGAGCGACGAATAAAATAAAACTCTTAAAAGCTTAAGGTTTTTTTAACTATGAAAATATCCATCAAACTCTCAATAGCTATTGAAATATTCTGTTATGATCTATTTCAATACTCTCCACAACTTTGACCTTTGATAACGCGGATAACAAGCAAAACTATTCTAAATTCTGCTGATCCATCGATACAGTTCATTGCTCCGATCACGTTTTTCCAAAATTTCGAACAAAGAGAGAGAGAGAGAGAGAGAGAGAGAGACAGTCGCCTGATGTAATAATCGCCGCGATTCGCAGGTAAAATACCTATGTATCGTGTGCATTATACAGCGAGGAAAAAAGGAAACGACTCGCGTGCATTACATCATTCGGCTAATTAGCGCCGAGAGATAGACATGCATGAAAAAGCAATAATAACAACGCGTTCCTCTGCGTCAATTCCCGAAAAAAGCCCGGATAGGCATCTCACTCGATCGGTTCGCGCGTTCGAAACGGGTATCACTCGTTTGTAATATAGATTGTTTATCTCTCGAGATATCGTCGTATTATAGTAAACGCACACAACACATCGGTCGTTGTTTTCTTCTTCTTCAACAGGTACACACGACAAAATTGCCGAAAAAAAAAAAATACCTATCGGCACGATCGCGAGTAGTCGGCAATTTTTCATCCGTCTGCTGCTGCTGCTGCTTGACGTGCAGCGAGCCACCACCGGAGCCGCGCACGAACAGTCGGGCGAGCACCATCCTGCCCAGTCTGGCATATGGATAGCAGCAGCAATTGGCCAAGCTGCAGTCGAGGCTGCCGCTACTGCTGCCGCCGCCGCCGCACCGTGCGGTGGTGCAGGCTGCACTGGTTATATTGGCGCTGGCCAGGACGGGCTGCAGGGCCTTGGCGATTATGGCGTTGCAGAGGCAGTGTAGCGGCAGACAGTACAAGAAGCAGAGGCGACTACAGCACGCACGTACGGATGTAACGCGTGACACTGACTGATGTATTCGCATAATGTAGAGGCACATATAGAGGAAGAATGTGCGAGCAGCGGAGCCGCCGCAGCCGAGTGAGAGAGAGAGAGAAACGACGACGACGACGACGCGCAGAATTGTACGTGTATTGTTGTGTATAAGGTATGTATGTATCGCAGGCACTTTCGCCTTTTGACACGCGCGATTACATATCGTCGACTAAGAAGTGCCAAAGCTTCGTGCGAGCCGAGTAGTGGCAGTGGGCAGCAGCAGAAGAAGAGCTCGCTGTTGTTATTGTTATTATTTTTTTTTTTTCAAACTGCTGCCTGACTCTTTGAGAATCTGCAACTCGCACTGTGTCTATGTATATATCTAATATCATCGTTAGATAGAGATGGCGCGCGATCGCGAGAGTGCAGCCGCATCGACATAAGAATGTGGGCCGCGCAGCGGCAGACCGCAATGCAGGATGGACTCCGTATACACATATGAAATGACGTCGATCGTGTCACGAGTTACGTCGCCGTGAGCCGTTTTGACGTCTCCGACACACATGCACATTGCACACGCGCGCAAATTGCCATCTTCGCGCGTTATCTCTCGCATTGTTACACGACATCGTTCGTTCGCGCGCGCGTGGATAACTGCATCGAACGGTAATATATAAGGACTCGCCAGAAGGTTATGTTGCGTATCGTTTAACACAGCTCCCCGTAACGATCAGAGGATTTTAGGTACATATACGTCGTTTTACACAGCCGTGTGATCGGTACATTAACAGGTGCGCGCGATTGTCCGTGGTCGTTCGCGGCGCCTCCGCGAGAAAAAGAGTCTTTTTTACGTAATGGGATCAAATTATAAGCGGCTTTGGAAGCTACCGCGATTATCGATTGGTAATTCAAGTTCGAACCCGCGGGCGAAGCTGTACCAGTGCGTGATCGCATTTAACGGTAACGACGCACGAGACTCGCGAGCATACTTGACAACGATTCGCTTGAGTCGCGTGCTCGCAATTTAAACTTTTCAAATTCCAGTGCTAATTATTATCCTTGACAAAATAAAAAGCCCCGCAAGCTGCGAAAAACGAGGGGGGGACAACAATTTTAATAGGGAGCAACGAGGAGACTCACCTGTTGGTGAAATTTTCTTTCTGCGTGGCATCCTGAAGGACGACTCTCACGGTCGTGCCGCCGTCGGGCTCCTGCACCTGCAGATGCGAGTCGAGCACGATGTTGTTGCGTCCAACGCAGCCGCCGCCGTAATTCTCCGGCTGGGCGCGTATTTCCGTTTCGGCGGGTACGCGCATCCTCGTATAGTTAGGCCCCTGCACTCGGCAGCTCGTCGGCTATACAGGATCGAGCGAAGCAAGCTAGCTGCAGCGGGTCCTGTGAACAAAAAGAAGATTCGTTGCGTCACTGTAATGTTTTTTGAAATTTCTAATCGAGCGATTTAGGAAATTGTATAAATTTTAGGATGTACGGTTCAATGAGTCGAAGCCAATGTGTCTGCCGCTATGTAGCTCGGATGTTTGTGCGCTTCGTTCCCGAATTATCCTCCCCGCGGATGATTCAACGATTATCGTGTAACGAACTATTTTTAAATGAAACACCTAATCAACGATACGAAATTTATGAAAGATTTTTTTTTTTTATGAATATTCAAGAGTTCTCGGATTATCGTGGTAAAAAAAAAAAAAAAAAAANGGATTATCGTGGTAAAAAAAAAAAAAAAAAACAACAACAACATTAAAACTTCCGATTGATTTATTTCTTCCTTCGAGTCCTTGAAACGAGATGAAAGAATGGGAGAAAAACTCGAGATCGATACCGTTGGATAGTTCATCGGGCCAATTGCCATTGGAAGTATCGGCACGTGCCTCGGCAGATGTATAATATACAGTTGACCCTCGGATTTTCCATGTTATACCCGACGCGCGCGAGGGTGACTTAATCTTCGTTTCGATCGCGTAAATAAGGCAAAAAGATGAAGGATAATTCATTTAACCATTTACGTTGTATGAGGATTCGTTTTCTCGGAGGAAAATTTTTAAATCGTTCGAAGATCTCAGTAGGTCCCCTGTCGATAGAATTTTTTCCAAGTAATCCGTATGTATTTTTCGCCACGCTTTGCTCTCCACTGGCGCACGCGATCGTTATGCAATATCATCGCATAACCCACCCCCTGAAAGATCCAAACGAAATTTTTCACGCGTGCAATAAATGTTTATTATCGGAGAGCGAGCTCGTGCGTCGTCGACGACGATAAGAGCGAGGTTTGATTTGCTAAAATTAGCTTCTATATCCCGCGTGTGTGTATCGCGATCGATAATATACCATCTTTTTTTCTCACTTTTCCTTTCCTGCGCGAGTGCACACGTGCGCGCGCCGCTAGGTATGCACACGACGTTTGATGGGTTCGCGGCGGGCATCGTATAATAAAAAGAAAAAAAAAGCGTGTACAGATACGCATCTACCGGTATATATAGGTATGCGCGATGCTATTTATAAATAATAATCTGGAGTAATTTTAAACTCGTGTGCTTACATATTATGTGACGTGCTGAAAAGATCGTCGCAGCACGCGCGCACCTATACACACCGCACGGTTGTGTGTCTGCTGCATCTCGAACGTGTTCCGTTTGATTTTTTTTTTTCAAGTGTCCTTACACACTAACTCGAAATCGTATCGCGACAAGGAAAAAAGTACCACCCCTGCGCGAGTGAACGACTGCTAGAAGAAAGCGCGTCAGCAGTTACGTCAAGGCTCTATAGTCTCTGCTCCACATCTGTAGCTATATCCAAGTTCGTCCTTATACCAAATGTAAACACGATGTATGTACGATTACGTAAAAGTTTCACGCCGATCTATTTCGAAGATATGGGTATAGGAGTACTTCGCCCTGAAAAATCATTTACAAATCGAAGAGGAACATCGATTGATTTGCAAAAAAAGCTCACGCACACAAATACTATGCAGCGTTATATTATCGGCATGGCGAATGCGAGGAATAGAAAGAAAGAGGGAGAGTAATCGTATAAACAGACACGCGCGTCGAGGGAGAGAGAAAGAGAGAGTAAAAGGGCGCCCCCCAGGGGGTCGAAAATCGATCGTCGTCACGACAAACTCGAGCGGCAGACGAGCTCAGGAGGGGTGTGACCGTGTCCTGCGAACACCCTCGTATTTCTCTGTCTACATAGCTTTTGCTTTTGCTGCTGCTGCTGTTTGGCATTATTTTGCAAAGAGACGATGACTTTTTTTCGCCTTTAAGCGATCCAATTTCATATGCGCAGTTCTCATGTTGTTATACGAAAAAAAAGCTTGAATGCATACACAGGCAAAGCTCGCGTCGATGCTGCACCAATACCTGTATAATATAGCCGAACGAACATCTGTTCGACTATAAATACGATACGAAAATAACTAATTTATAACTATACGTCGAACTACTCGGTCAATGTTAATTAGACGTCACGCGCGCGAGCCTCGGAAGCGGGGGGCGGAAGAGGTAGTATGTATACCGAGCCTATAGTAGAAAGAATCGATAGGTCGAACGAGAATGTGTACCTTGGCTATACTCGACGATTTTTTCTGCGAATTCGCGCACATGGACGCGGCGGCACAAGTGCAGCTTTTTTGCTCGACGATAAAAGGTTTCGTTGCGCTCTTCTGGCTAGGCGGCCTTCCTCGCGTTACGATCTCGAGTTCAAGCTCGCGTTTATACGCGAGAACGTGCGAGATCCACGCGAATGTCATTGTCGAATTGCGGCGCGTTCGATTTTCAAACATTCATAGATAATTATAACGAATAATAAGAACCGTCGAGACTTTTGTGTCGACTTTTGCTGCGAGAGCGAAACTTTTGCTACGTATAGAGAAGGCCGAATTCTTTTGGTTGATATAAGAGCCGAGAAAGAACGGCACAGTACGGAATTCATTTGTTACGCGCCCAAGGCAATTCAATTCGATTACACTCGTTATATGTACATCGTCGCATTGCGAAGTCGTGAACTTTAAGCACACGAGCTTCGAATATTATATTTATCGGCGATCTCTCTTACTCTTGCTGCTTCTTCATCGATAACGTAGTTGTTTTATACATTTATTTATCTAAGTTCAATATTGCGCGGCTACTACTTACTATATATTATGAGATAAGCTGTAATATACAAAGTGTATACCTTTCCCGATACGCGCGTGAGCAACAAAAAAAATAAGAAGAAGCGAGGTTATTCGAGGGCGGCAATTTATATATATTTGAATTGAACGAACCGGAACAACATTTAATATATCAAAATTGGCTGCAATTGCGAGCCTCGATACATCCTCCTTATTTATCTTCTTCTTTTTTCTGCTGTCGACGGGATTTTCCGCTTACCCCCGTTAAATTTTGCAGGGAAGCCCGACGCGGAAATCGACCGTACTCAATTTGTGCATCAATTTTGCTGATAAGTGATAAACTTCCGACTGTCATAGGTTAGTGCGAATCTCGTACAATCTTATTTCAGATCGGTAATTCGCAGTGGTAGGGTCAACCATCCAGTGAATGAATGGTTTCGAAAAATGCGATATAATTCACGTTATAAAAACCACAATAATTTTTCTTATTTTTGACGTAGATGATTTTCTGACTTTAATGCTCTTATGAAATAAGTTTAGATATTAATTTAACAATAATTGTTAATGTACAATGTATTGTTTAATTAATATCATTTGAAAACGTAAATGAATGCCCTGAACCAATGAATGAATGGTGCTGAACTAGTAAATGAAATTTAATAATTGGATATTATGTAACCATCCATAAAATAACCGTGTCAAATTGAAGAATTTATATCAAGTAGCTTACTTTTAGTAGCTTCACTCATTAATGATTGTAAAAATCTACCAGAAATAATCGATTCTTGTTGCTTAGACTCGACGAATTCATATGCTCTGCAACGAAGAAATCGTAGGATGTCTATTCAATCCCTGGGTAAACATTTTGCTCTTTGAAAAAATCAGACATGTCCTTCAGAATGAATATTTTTTCGCGAAACTACTTTTTCAGTACTTCTTATTGTTAAAACAACCCCCCATATAAATATGCAGGCCCGGCGAGATTTAGAACCAAAATGACATGTATTTCTTCAATGTAGATTCTTGAATTAAAATAAAAGAATTTACAGTATTCCCTTTAATAAATCAAATGAGTGCCTCATAATGAATATTTTTTCGCGAAACTACTTTTTCAGCACTTGTTATTGTTAAAACAACCCCCCATATGAATTTAAAGGCCCGGCGAGATTAAGAATAGGACTGACATGTAATTTTGCTATGTCAATTCTTGAACTAAAGTGAAAAAATAGACATTTTGCACTTTAAAAAATCGGATAAGTGCCTCATATTCAATATTTTTTCGCGAAACAACTTTTTCAGCACTTGTTATGGTTCAAACAACCCCCCATATAAATATGAAAGCCCGGCGAGACTTAGAACCAAAATGACATGTGATTCTTCAAAGTCGATTCTTGTCCTGAATTAAGGGGACACACCTGTGTTTATGCCTATAAATGAAAAACATGAAAATAAAAGATTACTATTAAAATTTTTTGTTTCTAATGTTAAAATATGTTTTTATAGGTCCTTTTACAACAAAAAATATGTCTCTAGTTCCTCTAATTATTAAAAATCATCAATAATTCATGAATATTGACTTGTGATTTTTAAGTCATTCACCACATGATTTTGAATGCAATTTTTCACCAATCCTGATCCTTGGGGTCTCAAAAGTTTTGTCATAGAATTCTTCTCCACTTAAGTGTAACAGAATTTA